>JAJONR010031947.1:0-174616 GCA_029582245.1 Solanum etuberosum
ATAGTTAGTGTAGTTTGGGATATATAAATGCAAGGTCAACTTGTGATCAGAGTATGGTCCAAGTTGAAATTTGTCAAGGATTCCATGAAGATCATGCAATCTAAAGGGTATTTAAATAAGGGAGAGAATATGAAAACAACTTATGGAGTAAAAAAATAGATGAGAAGGCCTAACCACTTGCCCGAGTTATTTGAAAAGGATAAATACTGCCAAGAAGCGTTGAAAAAATAAGTAAATATTGAGGAGAGCAATTGACACATGTGTCTAGAGTGCAATGACTGAGGTTGGGGAATCTAACTCATGAAATTTACTTATTGGAAGTACTTTTATGAAACACTTATAATCTCAAAGGTATGCAATATATGTAACACCAAACTATGAAGAGATAACACCAATAAGCATATCATCTAACTGTATTTGGTAACATCTTGGTAACATCTTGTCACAAAATACAAAAGAAACTAACAACAAAGCTCTCAAAGCTGAAGAAACTAAATGAAACAATCAAATGAAACTGTATTTGTTAACATCTTCTCACCAGCTATCTAGTTCCTTCCATCCGCGAAGCTAAGTTGGGAGAAAAAAGAATCACGCTATCTACATAAAAATGATTTTTTTTATCAGAAACACCATCATACTAGTCTAAACATATGAGTAATTTGTTCTTAGTGCTAGCATGAAAGTAGTTTTCTATTTAAAAACATGTTGCAGTAACTCCAGAGGTTACTCATAAAGATTTTTTTTCACCTATGTTTCTATCTACTTTATTATATTATTTTACATTTTACACTTGTCGTAGTAACCATGTAAGCATTAGCAGTGATTGGTCAATTATGCAATCCTATTTGAAAGTCATTTCACTGTTAGGTGAAGAGCTAAGCCCAGCGGGAGACAATTCTCGTAACTGGAATAAGTAGTGTACCTTCTTCCATTTTGCTTGTGGAATATCATTTTGTTAATGCGAAGTCCCAACATCTTCATCGGCAAGATGCACAAACAACATCCTGAGAACTCACTACAAACATAACATAACAGAATGTAGTTAAAACTTAAGTTTCATTATAATACCTTCTTTTTTTTTTGTGATGAGATTTGCATAACATCATTTGGTTGATGATAGGTCTCATCATCTTCCTTGGCAGGCTGCACACACAAAATTGATTCTCATAATAAAAGTTGAGGGTGACGTGGAATGCAAAGTGTATGCAAGTTACTTAATTATAGAGCAATTTAAAAGATGGAGAAAATACACTTACTTCATGAACAATTTTAGGTTCATAAGATACACCGATCCCAACATTGTCATCAACAGTTATATGTAGTTGCTCCAGGTTTAACAACTTCCTTCTTTACCTGGAGTTCACCAAACCTTGTAAAATAACATAATATACTTATGTTAAGTAGGTGTTTTAGGGTATGCCTCTACCACCACTGATTTTTCCCTCCTCATTCAGTAATAACATACGTCATCCACAAAGAAAAATTAAAACTAATATAAGTCTGTAAGGTGTTTAATTTCTAATAAATTACCATTAATGTCTTTTTTATGTATTTTGTCAAGTATTGTCTTCTCAACATAGCCATGTTGGTCCTTTTTTCCCGTCATTGTATAAATCAAATTTTAGGTTATGCTTCATATTCTTACGTTCCTCATTTTGTTTCCTTCTCATCTCAGTTTCATGCCAAAGATTCACTGAATTATATATCTAAATTTAAAAATTCATGCTGACAGAAAATTTAATTCTTCCCTTGATATCGAGGACTCAAACTACAATTTATATTTAACTAACCAAAACCACCTCCCCCCATTATTGTTAACGCAATATGTACGGCTTGCACAAAAAATTCACTATATATTCATTTGGGTTCAAAGATAGAAAACAAAGTATTAGAATGAGAACAAAGAGTACTAACGAATTCATGTTTTTTTCAGTTTTTTTTCTTCTAATCATGGTATCTTTTTCTTATACTCTTCGTTCTCATTCTAATACTTACTTTGAATCCATTAGTACTATCAAGGGAAGGTTTAACTTTTCTTTCAACATGAATTCTTAAAATTTGATATATAATTCGGTGAACTTAATATTTATATAACTCTACAATATCTTGGGCATGAAACTGGGATGTAAAAAAGAAACGGAGGACCATAAGAAGATGAAACAAAACCACAAATCTGATGTAGACAATGATCAGAAAAAGGGAAAGGACCATTATGACTCTGTTGAGAAGACACTACTTGACAAAGAATAGAAAAAAAGCATCACGGGTAATGAATTAGAAACTATACATCTTACAGGCATATATTAGTTTTTTGATTTTTCTTTGTGGATGACGTATATTATTATTGAATGAGAAATTGTTGGTAAATTTCAGAAGTATGAGTTATTAGAAAGCAGAGAAGTCAAGAAGAATATCGGTAGAAGAACATTTTTATTGTTGTCTTCAGATTATATTTATAAGATTGGAATGAAAAATAGAAGGCAGTAAACCCACGACTAGAAAATTCCTAACTCACTAACTTACTCTAGGAATAGATAGCTTACAACTAATTGACTAAGTCTTATCTAATATAAAGCAGTAAAAGTAAAATTAACTGTAGTTGAAAAAGAAAATTCCTAACACTCCTCCTAGCTTTGGAAACTGCAAACTCCAATTTTCTGTCTGAGAAGCTCAAACTTGCTAAGTGGTAAAGGCTTAGTGAATATATCAGCCAATTGGTCTTCCGTATTGCAGTAGACAAGAGTTATATCTCCATATTTTTGCACTTCTCTGAAGAAAAAAAACTTGATTTTGAAGTGCTTAGTTCTTCCATGAAACATATGATTGTGAGATAAAGCTATTGCTGCTTCATTGTCCATGAACACTTTGATGCTTCCAGTCGGTTCCATATGCAAATAAAGCAGAATTCTTTTCAGCCACAATGCTTGATTTACTGCTGCTGCAGCTGCCACAAACGCAGCTTCGGCAGTAGATTAAGCCACAATATCTTGTCTCTTACAACTCCATGAGAAAATTCCAAAACCAAGACTAAAACAGTACCCTGAAGTACTCTTTGCATCATCCTCAGAACCGCCCCAATCACTATCGGAATACCCACAAAGCTTCACAGGTTGACTCTTCTGAAACTTGACTCCATAGGTGATGGTTCCTTTGATGAATCACACAACTCTTTTGGCTACCTGCAAATGTATTTCACTGGGACAATGCATGAACTTTGATAAAACACTTACAACATACCGTATATCGGGTCTTGTTGCTGTAAGATACATTCAACACCCAATGAAACTTCTGGAGTATGTCTCATCCAACTTTTTGGCTCCATCATCTTTACTTAGTTTCTCTCTTTGGTTCATTGGAGTACTAATCTCTTTGCAATTTTCCATTTTGAATTTCTTGAGAATTTCCTTTGCGTACTTTTTCTAGCAAACGAAAAACTCATCTTTTCCTTGTGTAATCTCCATTCCAAGGAAATATGTCATAAGACCAAGATCATGCATTTCAAAAGCTTGCATCATATCTTGCTTGAACTCATAAATTAGGTTTTCACTGCTCCCTTTAATCAAAAGGTCATCCACATAAAGAGAAACAACAAGAATCTCACTGCTATTATGTTTAACATATAGTGTGAATTCTGAAAGACTCTTTTCAAAATCGAGACCGAGCAAATAATCATCTATTCGACTATACCAAGCTCTTGGTGCCTGTTTTAAGCCATAAAGAGCTTTATGTAGTTGATAGACTTAATCTTCCTTTCCATCTATAACAAACCCTCTAGGTTGCTCAACATAAATTTTTTCTTCAAGAATTCCATTAAGAAATGTTGATTTGACATCCATCTGATGCACTTTCCAGCCACATTGTGCAAAAACAATTATAAGCAATCTAATCGTGTCGAGCCTAGCAGAAAAGTGTATGAAGAATCTACACCAAAAATCTGCGCATAACCCTTAACTACAAGCCTTGCTTTATGCTTGTTGATTGAATCATCAACATTTAGCTTGGTTCAGAACACCCACTTTACCCCAATTACTTTTCTGCCTTGAGGTTTGTCAACAAGTTTCCACATATAATTTTTTTGATCATAAACATCTCCTCCTCCATTGCATTTCTCCACTTGGGGTCTTTGAGAGCATCTTTAGGGTTAGCAGGCTCACGACTCGCAATATTTTATCTCTCATATATATTAGAGAGCAATCGAGTTCCCCGTGGATCATCGTCCCTTTCATTTAACCACGAGCTTGTTTTTTGGACAGAATTCCTTGAGGCATCCCAATCCAATTCTTCATTGTGCATGAAATGGATATCTCTGCTAATAACCATCTTCTCACATTAAGGTTGAAAGATTTTGTACGCTTTTGAAACATTACTATACCCAATAAAAATGCCCGGGGCAGCCTTCTTATCTAGTTTATCCCTTTTGACCGGAGGAACATAGGTAAAACAAAGACAACAAAACACTTTAAGAAAAGGTAGTGGAGGCATGTATCCATACCATGCTTCAAAAGGAGTTTGATCTTTCACAACTTTTGAGGGAAGTCGATTTTGTAGGAACACAACTGTATTTGCTGCCTCTGCCCAAAACATCTTTGGCAAATTCTTTTCGTGCAACATACATCTTGCCCTCTCCATGATAAATCTGTTTCTTCTCTCACTAACTCCATTTTGTTCTGGAGTATAAGGAGCAGTAAGTTGACGTTCAATCCTTGCTTCCTTACAAAATAGACCAAACTGATGAGAAGTGTACTCCTTTCCATTGTCAGATCGTAAAATCTGAATTTTGCAGCAACTTTCATTTTCCAACTTTGCTTTCAACTTCCAAAAAATGCTCTTGACCTCTGATTTGTACTTCAAAAAATAAATCCAGCACATTCGGGTCAGATCATCAATAAAAATAACATAATAAAGACTACCTTTAAGTGAAGGAGTCCTTTGGGGTCCTCCAATATAGGTGTGAACCAGCTGCAACTTTCTTATTGCTCTCCAATTTGCCTTTGGGAATGAAAGTCTACTTTGTTTTCCAAATTGAGAAGCCCGACAATTTTTAGAACTCTCTCCCAGTTTAGAAAGCTTCTCGACTATCACCAATTCTTGCATTTTGAGAAGCCCTTGATAATGATAGTGTTCGAGTCTCTAATGCCATAACTGGGAAGCATTTGCTCTTACCGAATACACCGCTTGTTCTTCCTCCAATGAATTTAATGAGAAACTTCATGTTTGGACGCCAATGCTCCCTCTCTAATTCCATCTTCTCTCATAACCCTTTTTTGTTCTTGAGCCTGCAAGGAATTCAATAATTCCACCAATGTGATTTTTGACAGATCCTTGGTGTTCTCCAAAGTGGTAATGGTGGCTTCAAATCTTTCAGGTACAGTAACCAGAATCTTTTCAACAATGCGCGAGTCTTTAAATTCAGAACCAAGAAATCTTGCTCTGTTTGCTATGCTCATAAGCCTGTTAGTGTATTCTTTGATGGTTTTCGATTCTTTCATCTTCTGTAACCCAAAGTCTCTAATGAGATTCAGCACTTGCATACCTTTGATACGATCATCTCTTTCATATTCTACCTTGAGATAATCCCAGCTAGCTTTTGCTGATTTTAGAGACATGATACGAGTGAAAATTGTTGATTAGACTGCTGAAAAAAGACATGTCTTTGCCTTAGATTTTCTGGTTTACTTGTCCTTGAGATTTTTGAGTTGAGCCATTGTTGGGTTTCCGGGTAGCGGAAGAACTTCATAGTCTTCCTCGATTGCCTTGCAAAGATCTAAAGATTCGAGATAAGCTTCCATCCTCACTGTCCACATGCAAAAATTTTCATCATTGAAGACAGGAGGTGCCATTGCCGAGAAACTTGAGCTTTCTTCCATGTTTTATCTTTTACTGTTTCTTGTTGGAGTGCTTGAGTCACTTGAAACAATCACTCCCAAAAATACCCACAAATCCCGCAAGATAAAAAGCTCTGATACTAATTGTTGGTAAATTTCAGAAGTATGAGTTATTAAAAAGCAGAGAAGTCAAGAAGAATATCGATAGGTTTTTATTTATGTTTTCAGATTATATTTATAAGACTAGAATGAAAAACAGAAAGCAGTAAGCCCACGACTAGCAGATTCCTAACTCACTAACTTATTCCTAAATAATAGTAATAGATGGCTAACAACTAATTGACTAAGTCTTATCTAATATAAAACAATAAAAGTAAAATTAACTACAGTTAAAAATGCAAATTCTTAACAGGAATGAAAATTAGAGGTGGTAGAGGCATACCCTAAAACACTTACTTCACAAAAATATATTATGTTATTTTACAATATTTGGGGAACTCTAGGTAAAGATGGAAGCTGCTAAACCTGGAGCAACTACATATAACATTGATGACAATGCTAGAATCTGTGTATCTTATGGACCTAAAAATGTTGATGAAGTAAGTGTATTTTTCTCCATTTTTTCCCTATACTCAAGTAACCTGCATATACTTTGCATTCCACATCACCCTCAACTTTTATTGTAAGAATCAATTATGTGTGTGCATCCTGCCAAGGAAGATGACAAGACCTTTCGTCAACCAAAAGATGTTGTGCAAAGCCCATCACAAGCAAAACAACAAAATATATTATAATAAAACTTAAGTTTTAACTACCTCCTGTTACATTATGCTTGTAGTGAGTTCTTAGCATGTTGTTTGTGAATCTTGCCGATGAAGATGTTTGAACTTCTCATCAACAAAATGAAATCATGTTCAAAGTGACGACGATGTGATAAATCAAAAGGAATATGATAGCTTAATTGGAAGTTTTAGGTATGTGAGTGATTGTACTAGACCTGTTATTGCATATGCAGTAAGAATAATTAGCAGGTTTCCAAGTAAGCCAAGTAATGCACATTGACATGTTATAACAAGAGTTATGAGATATTTAATTGATATAAAAACATGTGATTTGTTCTATATAAAATATCCTCTTTTCGTATGCAGATTAGAACACTTTATCAAGTGATTCCTATTCTACCACGGGTCACATTTTTGCTTTGGGTGGTGGTGCTATTTGGTTGAAATAAAAAAAAGTGAACTATAATTGCTATATCTACCATGGAGGCTCTAATATTGCTTTAGCTTTAGCTAGTAAGGAAGAGAATTGGTTGAGAGATTTGTTATTTCAAATGCATTATTTTGTAAAACCAATTCCTCCTATTTTAATTCATTGTGACAACATCGCTATAATTGGTAGAGTTCAAAATCCTTATTACAACGGTAACAATCCTAACATATAAGGAGGAAATACAGTAATGTGATATCATATTTGACAAGTCGTACCATTAATGTTGATTATGTCAAATCTTGTGATAATCTAGCAGATCGATCCTCTTACTAAGGCCTGACCAAAAGAAAAGGTCTGAAGCACATCGAAAGGGATGGGACTGAAACCAGTAAATTTATGAGTCATATATGAGGAACCCAACCTGGGGACTAGAGATCCTATAATCAGGTTCAATAGAAAATAATAATAATCTGATGACTTATTGTGAAGTGCATTATTTTATTTCCCTTCCTATGATATGAGTGCATTGTTTCCTGTAGTGAATTGTGAAGGTTGAGTTTGCAAAAACTCTTAATGAAAATTTGTAGCTTGTATGGGTGGAGTGTTAAGCTTACAAGAGAACTCTCAACAATTTAACCTATGTAAGTATGGAAGTAGGCTACCTCCTATTAGAATTGGGCTTATTCTCAAAACCACTCGTGAAACCGAGATAACACAAGATCGTAATGTGCTGACTAGTAAAGCTCATGTCAACACCTTGATTATTGTGTGTGAGCAGTAATATTCTGAGACCACTATAACTCTAGAGTAAAAATTACTATTTTACGAAGTGGATATTCAATGCATAACGCACCTTCGTTATGCATAATAGTCTTCCTTAAGTAGATATACTCTCTTGTGTTAATAGGGAGATTGTTAATGTGGCATTTTAATATTAATATTTAATATTGTTAATTTTCTTTATTATGGGGTACAAAGATGCTACTCTTTAATGCTGCTCTTTCCTGCCGTTGGTGGGCATTCATTGTGCCTTACTCCTATCTGTTGCTTCATGGAGAATTGCAGTGTGCTGAGCTGCTACATTTACTTTCTGTCCATTGAGGACTTTAGAGAATTTCATTTTTCTCTTTACTGCTGCATTACTTTGTAGATGTTAGTGGCCAATGACTTATGGCCAAAAAGGGAGTGATAAGCTTTCTATATTTAGTAAGGCAATAACATGGATTCTCGAATAAATAGAAATAGAAAATGAGTTTACCAGGGGAATCATTCTCCTCAATCTTGTAAGTTCAGGCTTCACACATGTCTGATCTGAAACATCATTCGATTCACCAACGACATAAGTTGTGGGGATAGCCAGATTTACGAAAAGCCTATGGATTTGAATATAATCTGAAAACCAAGGAGTGCCTGCATAAAACATAATAGATGCCTGCTCTGCCAAAATAACTTCTTCTTGAGCAAAAACAACCTATAAAAAAATCTAATACAATATCAAGATATTGAGTTTGATTTTGTCATATGTTGTTTTTGTTCAAGAATATGTTGTTTTGGCAGAGCGAGCATATGTTATGTTTTATGCAAAGAGAGGCACTCCATGATTTTCAAATTATATTCAAATCCACATGCCCTTCATTTATCTTTTTATCCCCACAACTTCTTGATATTGGTGAATCGAATGATGCTGCGGATGAGACATCTCTGAAGCCTGAACTCAACAAGATTGAGGATAATGGTTCCTATGGTAAAATCAACTTCTACTTCTATTTATTCAAGAATCCATGTTATTGCCTTACTAAGTATAGAAAGCTTATCACTCCTATTTTGTCCATTTATCTATCTATTTACTAATCAATTATCTTCCTATTCATTGTAAGGAAGAATTCATCACATATATATAGTAATGGTCTTTCCTTAATTTGTTTTGAGAACAAGAAAACTGAGAGTGTATAAAAGTTTGTGAAAAAGAGAGTTCCTATTATTTGAAGGGAGGTGCTCTTTTTGTGGAGCTTTGGACTCAACCCTTATCGAGAGTTTGTTGAGTTTGTAATTGGGTCGTTGTATCTTGAAGGGGACAAGTAAAGTTTGCTATTGCTGGACCGATGAAAATATTTATTGCAATGGACTTGAATTTCTTCAATTGTAATTTGTAATCTTGTAGTTTTCACCAACATATTTAATTAAATCAAAGGTTGAAGTTTTAGATAAGGGGAGAAGTGAACAATTGGTAGCAGGACATACACGAACACTTGAGAAAAAGATTTTTATTGAGAATTTTCTAGCTGCAGATTGTTGGAATAAACATGCAGACTTGGATCAAATGTGAAGATATCATTAAATTCAATGGGAAAATTTGGAGAAGAAGCAAAAGGGAAAAAGAAAGCAATCACTTACCAAGTACTAGTTTTATAATCTTTGCAACTCTATGTCTTGAAGTTTTTTTACCATCAAGAATTAGTTAAATATTATAAATTTAAGAACAAATGTGTTTGTTTTTCTCAATTCTTCTCATTATGATTGTGATCAATAACCAAGGTAAGTTTTCCTTGTACCCATTGGTGTGTATCTTTTTCTTTGATATCAAGTTCAATTTTCATCAAATGAACTTTCAACACCAAATAGTCATTTTCTTTTGTAAGTATGTTTGGCCAAATATTTTAGAGGAAAAAAGTGTTTATTTATTTTCAATAATTATTTATTTTTAAAATTGAGGTGTTTGGTTACACTTTTGGGAAAAAATAAATGTTTTTAAAGAGTAGCAGAAAAAGGTTTTTCCTAAAATTTTACATTTCCCATATAATGGACTAGTCTTTATTATTTGTCATTCAAATGAATTGGTCTTTAATATTGCCCATAAGCAAACAAACTTGCGCCTAATGAGGCATATATTTTTTAGAAATTGAAGGCATAACTTGGGATAACTTGTGAAATATAATGACATGAAAAAATATAGATTGATGCCCTGCCAAAAATGTAATTTGTTATGAGAGGCAAAAATTAAAGACTAACACAAAATAAGGGCAAAAGTACTGCAAATGACCCGCTGTTTTTCTAAAGTTAGAAAAAATATTTTTCCCCAAAATTAATTTTTTTTGGAAAATACTTTTAAGAAAATATACTTAGAAACAATTTTATTAAAAGTTTGGTCAAACTCTTATTATTGTTCAAAAGTACTTTTTAATTAGATAAGTCAACACACACAACTTCTCATAAAAAAATACTTTTAAAAAACACTTATCAAAATAAGCAAATTTTAGAAGTCTGGCTAGCAAATAATTTAATATTTGAAGTTAAAACATTTGAGTTTTGAAGTAATGATTTTTGAAGTTTGGTAACGTCACAATAGTTATAACTAAAATAACATTTATGATAGGCTATTAAATCACCCGTTTTTGTGACCTTGTTCCTTTCTAATATGCTTTTAAAAAGAATAATATTTTTTTCAAATTTCATTACAAGCTTTATAGCCTTATAAAAGTTTTTCCATATTTAAAATCACAATTTTTTGTTTTAGAAAAAAAAGGACGAATTTTTTCTATAATTGCATGCCTAATCAGGCTGTATCACAAAAAAATTATGATGAGGGAGTAAGTCAGCTGTTGAATTTTAATGGACAACTAGGACCCTTGGAGATGCACTAACAAAATATAAAAAACATTTTTAAATCTCTTGATACAATGAATCCAACCCTAATGAAACATCAACTTTTACATTTATAGCAAAAAACTACATCATACATCTGGCTTAGGCTTGTACACCCCTTCCCACTCTAACTTTTTCCTACCGGGGATCTCTAGAGTCACAGACTTAGTATTACAATTAAGCACAGCATAATAGGGGGATAACCAAGTCAGGCCTAAGATTATATCGAAGTCAGTCATATCCAAAATAACCAAATCAGCCCAAGTCTGAAAACCCATAAACAAGATAGGACAAGCACGATAGACATGAGTGACTATGACAGACACTCCAAGTGGGGTAGAAACATGGATGGGCGCATCAAGTACATCACAAATCATATCAAATCCCAAGGCAAACTGAACGGATACATATGAATTAGTAGAACTCAGATCAAATAAAACAGTAGACATCCGTTCACATACAAGAATAGTACCTGTAATCACTGCGTCAGAAGACTCTGCCTCGCTCTTGCCCCGAAAGGCATAACACTGAGCTCTGTCATCTTGACGAGCGACCTCCTTGCCTGGCTGCACTGCTCCTCTACCCGCATTACCATTTCCCCGGCCTCCACAGCCTCACTGATTTCCTCCTCGCCCACCTTGTGGACGTCCTCGACCATTATTACCATTGCCTGCGGGTACCACTGCTCTAGTCTGCTACTACGCGGGTGGGGAGAATCTCTCCTCATATGTCCTGGTTCTCCACAATTATAACAAGTGCGATCAAAAGATGGCCTGCTGCCCGCCGAAGGTGCGGCTCCCTGGCTATCCTGAATAAAATTATGATGTGGAGTTCCCGAATAATTACCTGTAGAAGCGGGCATAGCGGACTGAATTAGCCGGGCCGCAAGTGTCGGCCTACTTGAACCTCTGGAGTAGGAACCCTTAAAGTTACTTGTGCTCTTAGCTTTCTTAGCCAACGCCTTAGCCTGCCCATCATGCCTCACTCCTTCCACTTTCTTCACAAAATCTGTTACCTCATTAAAACTTTTCCCTACAGAAGTCATGTGCACAGACAATATCTATAACTCAGAATTCAGTCCCTTAACAAATAGACGGATCCTCTCTTCCTCAGTAGTCACCAATTGCATAGCATATCTAGATAAAGCATGGAACTTAGCCTCATCAGCAGCCACAGACATACCACCTTGCTCCAAAGCCATGAACTCATCCTTCTTACGATCTCTCAAGGTCCGGGGTACATACTTTTTTTAGAAACAGAGCATGAAACTGGGTCCAAGTGAGTGGGGGTAAAGTTGACGACCTGCATTCCACATAAGCTCTCCACCACTGTTTAGCCTCACCCTGAAGCTGAAAAGTCACAAACTCCACTCCATGCTGATGTACAATACCTAACTTATGCAGCATATCATAATAATCCAAGATGAATTCATAGGCGTCCTCACTCTCAGAACCATGGAACACAGGCGGCTTCATTTTCAGTAACTTAGTAAATATCTCATGCTCATTAACAGTCATTACGGGACCCAACAATGGACAGAAAAAGGCATCAGTACCTAATGTTGCATCACCTCTGGGACTAGTAACTGTAACGGGGTGGTTGGTTGGGGGTTGGGTAGCTTGAACTACTGGAAGGATTCCAAGACCAAACAATTCTTTCAGAAAAGACATGATCTGCTGAGCTAACACTGGGTCTAAGGAAGGAACGCCGGTATTCCTAGCCTGTGCATCCTCTTCCTATCCAACATCCTCCACATCCTCGATCTCCACATTCTCTTTTACTTCTTCGTGATGTGTGGGAGGAAACCTATCTCTGGGAGCATTCTCAACTGGTGCTCCACCCCTAGTGCTACCATTCCTCATCCTCTTCCCCTTGCTCTTTCTCTACCCCTACCTCGACTGCAACCTCTTACTGCGGATTCCTCAGCTGGTTCATTGACGGGAGCTACGGGCCTGACGCCGTTGAATCTAGTGTTAACCATCTGTGGATAGAAGACTGAAGGAGATTAGATACCTATTTGGATCACCAGATACCAATTAGAACCAAGTTATATCACAAAGGAAACAAGAGGAAATAGAGAGATTTCCTAAAGTCCTATAGCCTCTCGAAGAAAAGTATAGACGTCTCTGTACCGTTCCGCAAGACTCTACAAGACTCATTTTGGTACATCGAGATCAACGAATCTAGGGCTCTTATACCAACTTAGTCACGACCCAGACCATCGTGATTGGCACCCACACTAACCCTCCGGTGGGAGAACCATTACTACTAACCAACTAATCCCAAAATGAAACATTTAAAGATACGGAAGCAGGTTTAAATGCAGAAATAAACTGGAGTTCCCATAAACTCCGGAAGTCTAACAAAACAAATGCGGAAAACACCGCTAGAATCTGAAAGTCAATGTACCAAAACATCTAAAGTTCAACAAGTCTAAGGAAAATGGGTACAACCCAAACTAAACATACGAGTAAATCTAACTAGAAAGTCTGAGTCCGAAAAGAGTGGACTAAAATATAGAGGACCCATGGCAGCCTGAAAGAACTGGCTCACCCTTGAATCCGATCTTGCTCATTGATCTCATAAACGAGGTCTGTCAGTAGCCACATGAAGATGCCCTGTACTCAACAAAGAAAGAGCAAGTGCAGTATCAGTACACAACCACAGTGTACTGGTAGGATTACGCGGCTATTCCAGTAAGTGAAACATATATAACCACTGACAACATAGTAAACACGCATATACCAAACATATACAATATCAGTTATCATTTCAGGATCAATGTACAATTCCACATTCTCAATAATACGCATCTAAGACAAGTCAATAGTCCTCTCATGGAACCCATACTCAAATTGTTAGTGAGCCGGATCGTGACACCCGATCCAAGTTAGTGTGTCAGAACGTGATACCCGTTCTAATATGTATGTCGGTACGTGACATCCAATCCCAGTTAGTGTGTCAGAACGTGACACCATATCCATTCAACATGCCACAATCACAATCACAATGTACATTCTCATAATCATACAATCAAGTGTTGATTCATGGCTTACAATCATTCATTCATATTCATTTGAAATAGGTGTGATCAATAGTGCAACATTCGCATACATACATGCATTACAATGAAACAAATACTAACATACATCACACAAACATGAAATCAAACCATCACCTACCTCGAAACCAAGCTTGAATCCCCCTAAGGCACTTGAATCTTCCCTTTCCGGATTCTTTACACTTGTTCGTGGTCTAAAAATAGATAATTAACGCAGGGATCAATAAACGAGGCCTAATTCCCCGGATTACAATTGAAATTATTAACCCTAGGCCAAACCCAAGATCCCAATACCCAAATTAGGGCTTTTTCCATCATTAAGTTCAGATAAAAACCTTCCCCAACAATAATTACCCAAGAATCTATGTTTTACGGATCGAAATACGGATTAGGGGATTAAAATCCTTACCTTTAGAGCTAGAAGAGGTGGAAAACCTTGAAGAAAAAGCCCTGGGTCATTTCTTAGCTCTCAAGAACAAAACTTGCAGAATAATAACGTTTTTGGGGTTTATTTCTGACTTAAGTCGCGTTTGTCCCGCTGTGGCGGGACCCTATCCCGCTACAGCGGTCCCACCTTGGCGTCTTGCACGGAGACAGAGAGTCGAATTTAGAGTTTCAAACCCCTATTTCACAACACACCTTCGACCCATGACATTTAAAAACTACCCGATCACGCTAAGAATAATTTTGGGAGTTCTACTCTCCCGAATTTGATTTCGTAAAGTCGTACGGGATCTTTAACGTCTTAGCTATCCACTCATATGATCGAAAACCTAATTAGATCTCTCATTCATTACCAGATTTCCCTAGACCTCACTGACTCTGATTTCGTCCAAATATGGACTAGGCTAGGAATTTCCAAGTTACTACCAAAAAGTTTTCTGACCCCAATTCTTTCTCCATTGGCTTTTCCCTAACGACGGAATTAGGTCGTTACACTTCAATATATAATTACTCTCTTTATATAGTGAATTAATGAATAACTTAGAATATATTTTTTTGCCTCAAATCTCTCTTTCAGTACACTAATCTCAATGTAAACACAATATAATACTCCTCATTTTTTTCACTCTATATTTTCTTGTATATCTCTTATAACAAAATGAAGTAACACCATCACTATTTATAGGTGATGAATTATTCCTTGCAATAAATATGAAGATAATGGGGTAGTAAATTGGATAAATGAATATCCCAAAGGTTACATAAGTTACAAGGAACAATTAAGTAGAATAATGAGTTAGATGTTACAAAAGTTACTAACCACTAATGACCACATCCTACCACAATTGATGAGGGTAAAAATACATAAATAATGTGACATATGTTATATTTTATTAATATTAAAATGTCACACTAATACTTATTCAAGCTAACAATACAACAAATAACTACTTTTCAATCTCAAAAAAGTTGGGATTGATAATATAAATTGTCACTAACCATAATTCACAATTTATATTCACTTTTAGGCCAACATCATACAATTAAAATTAAAACAGTTTTTTTATATTTGTTGCAAAAATAAAAATATCAATTTTTTAACACAAAATGAAATTGAAAAGGAGATTTAATAATTCATTAAAAGGGAAAATTGAGTAAAGTAATGGTCAAGAAAATGAGATATTCCATGATGAGAAGTGGAATGAAAATTTATGAACGAAGAATTTGAAGTGAAATTAATTAAGAAATTTGTAAATAGGGAGAAGAAGGGAAGGGTCAATATAGAGGATATTTGATTTGGGAGATGAAAAGATAATGTCAAATCTTGGTCAATTGGAAATGTTTAATCATATCTTCCATTCGGGCTAGGAAACTGGTGGGGTAGGGTTGTTTGGCTTATTTGGCTCATATTTGGGATGTTGAGGTTGAGTCTCCCTCTATTGAGTCTATTCCTGTGGTGTTAGAATTTAGAAAAATGTTTCCTACTGATTTTCCTGGTATGCCTCCGGATAGAGAAATAGATTTCTGCATTGACTTGGAACCTGGTACCCGCCCCATTTCCATCCTTCCGTATCGCATGGCTCCGCCAGAATTAAGAGAGCTTAAGGCTCAAATCCAAGAGCTTCTTGATAAAGGATTTATTCGTCCTAGTGCTTCACCGTGGGGTGCTCCTGTTTTGTTTGTTAAGAAAAAAGATGGTAGTATGAGGATGTGCATAGACTATCGAGAATTGATCTAAGATATGGCTATAATCAGTTAAAGATTAGGCCTGAGGATATACCAAAAACGGCATTTAGGACCCGCTATGGGAGCTATGAGTTTCTAGTTATGTCGTTTGGGTTGACAAATGCGCCTGCAGCTTTCATGAGTTTGATGAATGGTGTGTTCAAACCATTTCTTGATTCATTTGTTATAGTATTTATTGATGACATAATCATTTATTCGAAAAGTGAGGAAGAGCATGCTGACTATCACACCCCGAAATAGGGGGAGTAACTGGCACTCAATATCCTATAAGATTGAGTTACCTACTAAAACATACTAGCTAACCAAACTGTGAGACAAAAAGATTGGGAAGCACAACCTCTAAAAAGTGAAGCCTGGAACCTGAAGGTCATGACCTGAATGAGAATAAACCATACAAACAATGGTAGACAAGCCAAAAAAATAAATATGTACTATCTAGCCGACGAGGCCACAACCGAAGACATACCTACTTACACACACATATATATACATGCCAAGACCATGGGTTGGATATTGAAACATACAAAAGAAAATACAAAATATTATGTCCACAATAGCCTCTATGAGAGATATAACCACTGTCGGGACAAGGCCCCGACTACACCCAAACGGTACAACAAAAGTAAACATCTTCTGATACCCCGAGGATAACATGGAGCTTACCAACTCGCAGCTGAACCAGAATCCTAGCGGGTGGGTCGATTAGAGTCCCTGCCTATACCTGGTCGCACGAAACAAAAAGCAGCGTCCCCAGGCAAAGGGACGTCAGTACGGAAATTTTTTTACTGGTATGTAAAGTGGAAAGTAGAATCATAAATATTTACTGTAAAAGGGTAATAGAGATACCACCTGAAACTGAAACTTAAATAATCTCCATGACTGAAATTTGGCCCCCTACTATTTAAATATGCATGGTATGCTCGTATAATTGTATGTCGTGAATACATATATATATATAGATGCAAATCCATGACATACCCAACCAAATTCTAGGAATAGTGGTGCTTTCCGGTTGGCCATCAGTGTCTCATATGTATAAATATAGGCAATTGGCCCCATACCTCCCGATTATAGCTCGGGAGTAGAATACATAGCATGTCATGTCATGGATTTATAACACCTATATATTACTGTTGTCATTTTTCCAATATTGGCCCATTTGTAGTCTTGTTCTCATAACCCCATAATCACTTCCGTATAACATGAAACCATCTCATGGAATCTCATATGTTCTTCCAAATAAGCTTGAAAAGTTAACTCGAATTTTAGAAATAACCTAACCTTTGTATGGAGCTCTCCAACTGCCGGTACACATAAGCGACCCTGGTATCTAAGGACTCCATCTCCAGTTAGCTCAAATAAATGTTGTTGCTACTGTGGAATCTTTTCCCTCAATTTTCTAAGCTCAGGATCTTCATGTTGCCGCCTTTTCACTTCAGTCACAAAGGAAGATTCTGCCATATTCTTAATGACAACACATCCGCCTCCTACATCTACCAAGCTTACTTGTAAATTAACTAGCTGGCATAGGTCTTTTGTAATTCCAGCCTTATCAGCTTCAACATGACTTAGACTACCCATGGACTTCCGGCTAAGCGCATCAGCAACAACATTAGCTTTGCCGGGATGACATAAAATGTCAACATCATAGTCCTTTAATAATTCTAGCCATCTCCTTTGTCGTAGGTTCAACTCCCTCTACTTAAGTAAGTACTGAAGGCTCTGGTGATCGGTGAAAATATCTATATGAACCCCGTATAGATAATGACACCAAATTTTTAGGGCAAAGACAAGTGCAGCCAACTCAAGATCATGTGTAGGATAATTCTGCTCATGCTTCCGCAACTGTCTAGAGGCGTATGCAATAACCTTACCATGCTGCATAAGAACACAACCTAGGCCAATCTTGAGGCATCACAATAAACAACAAAGCCCTCATTACCATCTGGAAGAGTTAGGATAGGTGCGGTGGTAAGCCTTTTTTTTAGTTCCTGAAAGCTTTATTTGCATGCCTCGGTCCACTGAAACTTAGTTTCCTTATGGGTCAATTTTGTTAGTGGTGCAGAGATAGAAGAGAATCCCTTCACAAACCTTCGGTAATACCCTGCCAAGCCTAAAAAACTGTGAACCTTCATTGGATTCAAGGGCCTCGGCCAAGTCATTACTGCTTCAATCTTTTGTCCATCAACCTTAATACCCTCATTTGTAATAACATGACCAAGAAAAACTATTGAAGTAAGCCAAAAATCACATTTAGAGAATTTAGCATATAACCCGCAATCTTGGAGAGTCTGCGATACAGCTCGAAAGTGGTCTGCATGCTCAATCACAAATCATCCAATATATAAGAATGTCATCAATAAACACAATCACAAATTCATCCAAGAATGGTTTGAAGACTCGATTCATAAGATCCATAAAGGCTGCTGGGGCATTTGTAAGCCCGAAAGACATGACAAGGAATTCAAAATCGTCATATCTCGTCCTAAATGTTGTTTTTGGGATATCAACTTCCCTGACTCACAGCTGATCGTAACCTGACCGCAAGTCAATCTTGGAAAAGCATTTGGCCCCTTGTAACCTGTCAAATAAGTCATCAATCCGTGGAACATGATATTTATTCTTTATAGTGACATTATTTAGTTGTCTATAGTCAATACACATCCGTAAGGATCCATCTTTCTTTCGAACAAAGAGCATCGGGGCACCCTATGGGGAAGTACTTGGCCTGATAAAGCCTTTATCGAGCAAGTCCTTCAGTTGTTCCTTCAATTCTCTTAGCTCTGCAGGTGCCATTCTATAGGGGAGAATCGATATAGGCTGCGTATCAGGAAGAAAGTCTATAGAAAAATCAATTTCCCTTTCTGGGGGAATTCCTGGATGATCATCAGGGAATACCATTGGAAATTCATTCACTATTGGAATTGACTGAAGAGTCATGGGTTCCTAATCAGTATCCTGTACATGAACCATATGGTATATACAACCTTTAGCTCCTAAATATGTACTATCTAGCCGACGAGGCCACAACCGAAGACATACCTACTAACACACATATATATACATGCCAAGACTATGGGTTGGAGATTAAAACATACAAAAGAAAACCCAGAATATTGTGTCCACAATAGCCTCTATGAGTGGTATAAGCACTGTCGGGACAAGGCCTCGACTATACCCAAACTGTACAATAAAAGTAAACATCTTCTGATAGCCCCAGGATAAGATGGAGCTTACCAACTCACAGTTGAACCTGAATCCTAGCAGGTGGGTCGATTAGAGTCCCTTCCTATACCTGCTCGCATGAAACAAAAAGCAGCGTCCCCAGGCAAAGGGATGTCAGTACAAATATAAATGTACTGGTATGTAAAGTGGAAAGTAGAATCATAAATATTTACTGTAAAAGGGTAATAGAGATACCACCTGAAACTGAAACTCAAATAATCTCCATGGATGACATTTTCCCCCCTACTATTTAAATATGCATGGTATGCTCGTATAATCGTATGTTGTGAATACATATATATAGATGCAAATGCATGACATACCGAACCAAATGCTAGCAATGGTGGTGCTTCCCAGTAGCTAACCGACATCATATATGCCAACCTGTGGCCATCGGTGTCTCATACGTATAAATATAGGCAATAGGCCCCATACCTCCTGATTATAGCTCGGGAGTAGAATGCATAGCATGTCATGTCATGGATATATAACACCTATATGTTACTGTTGTCATGTTTCCAATCTTGGCCCGTTTGTAGTCTTGTTCTCATAACCCTATAATCACTTTCGTATAACATGAAACCATCTCATGGAACCTCATATGTTCTTCAAAATAAGCTTGAATAGTTAACTCGAATTTTAGAAAGATAACCAACCTTGCAGATATTCCTAACAAGTTTAAGGTGATTTACTTAGTTCCTAACTTCGTTCCTAGATAATTTATAAAAGAAGTATTTCAAAAACCAAGTGTTCTAATAGTTTAAACATTTAAGTTATATTACAGAGTTTTAAAGATCGTGAGTTACTTTAAAGATTTTTCATAATAACTTTAGTGGGGAAAGAGGGCTGGTTACAAGTGATAAGGGTCTCCCGTGATATTTTAAGTCACATCACCCAAAGAAGAATAAGAATTCATACATGCGTACATATAATCAAGGAAACCGATAAAATGACATGTAGATGTCGAATATTCTATTTATCCGAACGAGTGGAATATCAAAATAATAGAATCATGAAAATAATTCAGCTGAGATCCCAATTCCTTTCACTGAAGGTCTTTCTAGCAAGAGAATAGAAAAATATCACATTCGGCGTTTTAGGAATTTCCCGGGAGTGGTGCTAAAATGAGGGACATAGCTTAGCCTTTACATACCTTTCCAATGAATGCTCGAATGGCCGTAGCTTCTCACAAAAGTTTTTCCTTACTACCTAAGCTTCGCAAACACTATATATACACAGCTGGTACACACCTATAAACAGTTCATAATTGATCTTAAATCGGCATATTTGCCATATGGCCCCAACTTGACGAAACGTCCGTAGAACTTCATAAAAACAATAATAAAAGAGTCCCGAGATGATTACCTTAGCTAACCAAGTGTAAACCTTGAAGAAACACCAATAACTATAAATTTATATCTTCAAAAACTAGCTCCAAACGCAACTAATAGAAGGAGAAAACGATTGCCACGTGTAGAGATCACGTTTCTAGGAACGGGGGCAACCTTTAATGGTAGAAATCATCAAAAAACTAACCTTTATCATGCAAGTACACCATTAGAACCATCTCTTAAGATTTCTTTCTGCTTAGGGAGTGAAAATAAATGTTTTTGTGGCTTAAAACGTTGAGTAAGCCGACATACCACATTTATTGACCCGACCCGGATTGTGACCCAGATTCTGCCCAAGCAGTCCGCAGTAAAACCCTCATAAATTTTTACTACGATGTTGGTTGGATACGGAGTTTTATGTGTTGCAAACTAGACTCGTAGGCCTTCGATTTTATGGGTCACAGGCCTTATAACTTTTTATATATTGGGAGAAAACATCCAAGACATTTTACCCAAATTTAAGAAAATCTTATTAGAGAAACTTCGATAACTTTTGCTGAACTTAGTTTCGCTAATTTTCTTGACTTCAAAACTTAACATACGACCCTTGTGCTATTATAATACCTCATAACACACTATTCTTAGCATGTTGTACACTCATAGGCTTATCCACAAGGTATGGGACAATTAAAACTTTCAAACGGGTGAAGTTCTACCCCAACCATTTCTTTAATCATGAAATTTGTTTTAGGGGTCCATTTGACCTAAAACTTTAGTTTAGTTCCTTGATATTGCCACCTATTTTCAATCTTAATCACTAATGTACAATACAATGTCATATACACCTCATATAACCATGTTATACTACGCCACATCTCTTATGCAAGAATAGAGAAAAAGTATGGGATCTTACACTGACCATCTTCGTATTGTTCTGGGAGTCCTTGGGAAACAAAAGTTGTATGCGAAATTTTCTAAGTGTGAATTTTGTTGACTTCGGTTGCCTTTTTAGGGAATGTAGTTTCAATGGAAGGGGTAATGGTAGATTCCCCAAAGATTGAAGCAGTCAGGAATTGAGTTCGGCCTAGCTCGGTAACCGAAATTATGAGTTTTGTAGGGCTCGCTAGTTACTCTCGCCAGTTTGTGAAAAAGTTCACTTATATTGCAACACATTTGACAAGGTTGACCAAAAAGGAGGTACCTTTTGGAATGGACTGAAAAATGTGAGGAGAGCTTTCAAAGGCTCAAGAATCTTCTAACCACAGCACCTATTCTAGCACTACCGGTTGAAGGTAAAGATTTCATTGTTTATTGTGATGCTTCACATTCATGTTTGGGTGTGGTGTTGATGTAGGATAAGAATGTCATAGCTTATGCATCACGACAGTTGAAAGTACATGAGAGAAATTACCCAACACATGATTTGGAGTTGGCAGCGGTAGTGTTTGCTCTTAAGATCTGGCGGCATTATCTTTTTGGTGTCAAGTGTGAGGTATTTACTGACCACCGTAGCCTACAACATGTATTCACTCAAAAGAATCTAAATTTGAGACAGCGAAGGTGGATGGAGTTACTCAAGGATTATGATGTGACCATCCAGGTAAGGCTAACGTGGTGGCAGACGCATTAAGCCGGAAGGCGGTGACTATGGGTAGTCTAGCTTGCTTGGGTTTGACCAAGCAACCTCTGGCTAGAGAAATTCAACATTTAGAGTCTAAGTTCATGCAGTTGGGCATCTTAGAAAAAGGTGGGGTGTTAGCTAGCATTGAGGTTTGGGCCACCTTCATTGAGGAGATCAAGGCCAAACAGTTTGAGGATAATAATTTGAATGAGCTTAGAAAGAAGATAGTGTCTGGTAAGGCACAAGATATGGTTCTTGATGCGGGGGCTGTGCTTAGTTTTAAAGGAAGAATTTGTGTTCCTCGAGTGGATGACTTGATTCAGAATTGGTTGACTGAATCCCATGGGTTGCGGTATTCCATTCATCCGGGTGTGAGCAAGATGTACCGAGACTTGGAACGACTTTATTGGTGGCCTGGCATGAAGAAAGATATAGCGGAGTTTGTGGCTAAGTGCCAAAAGTGCCAGCAAGTAAAATATGAACACCAAAGACCTGCAGGTTCACTTTAGAGAATGCCAATTGTGGAATGGAAGTGGGACATGATAGCTATTGATTTTGTGGTTGGTCTTACCAAGACATTGGGAAAGTATGATTCTAATTGGGTAGTGGTTGAGAGATTAAGTAAGTCAGCATATTTTATTCCAGTCAGAACAGACTATAATGCTCAGTAGTTTGCTAAGGTTTATGTGAAAGTGATAGTGAGGCTGCACGGGGTGCCCCTTTCTATCATATCAGACCGTGGTACGCAGTTCACACTCAAGTTTTGGGGAAAATTGCATGAGGAGTTGGGTACTCAACTCACTTTTAGCACAACTTTCCATCCACAGACGGACGGGCAGTCTGAGAGGACAATTCAAGTGTTAGAGGACATGCTGAGAGCATGTGTGATCGACTTTGGAGGACATTGGGATAAGTTCCTACCTTTGTGTGAGTTCTCCTATAATAACATTTATCACTTCAGCATTGATATGGCACTGTTTGAAGCACTGTATGGGAGAGGATGTAGATCACCCATAAGATGGTTTGAAGCTGGAGATGTAAAACCTTTGGGGGATGACTTGGTGAGGGATGCTCAGGATAAGGTAAGAAGCATCCAAGCTAAGCTCCTAGCAGCCCAAAGTCGACAAAAAAAGTACGCAGAACAAAAGGTAAGAGACATAAAATTTTAGACTGGTGATAAAGTTCTTCTTAAGGTGTCACCCATGAAAGGGGTGATGAGATTTGGCAAGAAGGGCAAGCTTAGTCCTCGATATATTGGACCCTTTGAAGTTCTTGACCGTGTAGGGCTAGTGGCGTATAGGTTGGCTTTGCCTCCTAACTTATCGGGAGTCCATCCGGTATTTCATGTATCCATGTTGAAGAAGTATCATAGGGACGGGGATTACATCATAAAATAGGACTCAGTTGTGTTAGAAAAACATCTTCAGTATGAGGAAGAACCGATTGCAATTCTTGATCGTGATGTTCAGAAGCTGAGGACCAAGGAGATTAAGTTCGTGAAATTTTAGTGGAAGCATAGTCCTGTTGAGGAAGCCACTTGGGAGACTGAGAAGGACATGCGAGACAAGTATCCCCAGTTATTCAACGAGTCAGGTACTACTCTACCCTTACTTTAGCCAGTCTTTGCTAGTTTATCACTCAGGGATGAGTGATGGGTAAATTGTTATCTATTGTAATGACCTGATTCCGTCGTTAGGGAAAAGCCAATGGGGAAAGAATTGGGGTCAGAATTTTTTTAGTAGTAACTTGGAAATTCCTAGCCTAGTCCAGATTTGGATGAAATTAGAGTAAGTGAGGTCTAGGGAAATCTGGTAATGAATGAGAGATCTAATTATATTTTCGATCATATGAGTGGATAGCTAAGACGTTAAGGAACCCGTACGACTTTACAAAATTGAATTCGGGGGAGTAGAACTCCTGAAACTGTTCTTAGCGTGATCAGGTAGTTTTTGAATATCATGGGTCGAAGGTGTGTTGTGAAATGGGGGTTTGAAACTCTAAATTCGATTCTCTGTCTCCGTGCAAGCCGCCAGGGAGGGATTTATACCGCCAAGGCGGGGCCGCTGTAGCGGGATAGGGCCCGCCACAGAGGGACAGACGCGACTTAAGTCGGAAATAAACCCTAAAAACGTTATTATTCTGCAAGTTTCATTCTTGAGATCTAAGAGATGACCCAGGGCTTTTTATTCAAGGTTTTTCACCTCTTCTATCACTAAAGGTTAGTATTTTACTCCCCTAATCTGTATTTTGATCCGTAGAACTTAGATTCTCGGGTAATTATTGTTGGGGGAAGGTTTTGATCTGAAGTTAATGGTGGAAAAAGCCCTAATTTGGGTATTGGGATCTTGGGTTTGGCCTAGGGTTAATAATTATGATTGTAATCCGGGTAATTAGGCCTCGTTTATTGATCCTTGCATTAATTGTATGTTTTTAGACCACAAACAAGCGGAAATAATCCAGAAAGGGAAGATTCAAATGCCTTAGAGGGGTTCAAGCTTGGTTTTGAGGTAGGTGATGGTTTGATTTCATGTTTGTGTGATGTATATTACTATTTGCTTCATTGTAATGCATGTTTGTATGCGAATGTTGCACTATTGATCACACCTATTCCAAATGAATATGAATGAATGATTGTAAGCCATGAATCAACACTTGATTGTATGATTATGAGAATGTACATTGTGATTGTGATTGTGGCATGTTGAATGGATCTGGTGTCACATTCCGACACACTAACTGGGATCGGATGTCACGTACCGACATACATATTGAAACGGGTGTCACATTCCGACACACTAACTTGGATCGGGTGTCACGATCCGGCACACTAACAGTTTGAGTATGGGTTCCATGAGAGGACCATTGACTTGTCATAGATGCGTATTATTGAGAATGTGGAATTGTACATTGATCCTGAAATGATAATTGATATTGTATCTGTTCGGTATATGCGTGTTTACTATGTTGTGAGTGGTTATATATGTTTCACTTACTGGAATAGCCGCGTGATCCTACCAGTACACTTTGGTTGTGTACTGATACTGCACTTGCTCTTTCTTTGTTGAGTACAGAGCATCTTCAGGCGGCTACTAACAGACCCCGTTTAGGAGATCAGTGAGCAAGATCGGATTCAAGGGTGAACCAATTCTTTCAGGCTGCCATGGGTCCTCTATGGTTTAGTCCACTCGTTTCGGACTCAGACTTTCTAGTTAGATTTACTTGTATGTTTAGTTTGGGTTGTACCCATTTTTCTTAGACTTGTTGAATTTTAGATGTTTTGGTACATTGACTTTCAGATTCTAGGGGTGTTTTCCGTAATTGTTTTGTTAGACTTCCGGACTTTATGGGAACTCCAGTTTATTTCTGCATTTAAACCTGCTTCCGTATCTTTAAATGTTTAGTTTTGGGTTTAGTTGGTTAGTAGTAATGGTTCTCCCACCGGAGGGTTAGTGTGGGTGTCAATCACTACGGTCTGGGTCGTGACATGAAGGAAATTGTTCTTTTTGTGGAGTTTTGAAATCTTCAACTAATCCATAGTTACTTGAGTTGTACAATGTGTTGGGTTGTTGTAACCTAAAGGAAACAAGTCAAGAGATATATTATTGGATCGGCGTAGTTTATGCCGCAGTGTACTTGAATCTCCTTACACACAGCCAGATATCCACTCCTCAACCTAAATATATTTTTTATTCATTTTTGTCATTTTATTTTCAACTATAATTTATTTTACTTGTGGTATGTTATGCCAAATTTTTTAAGAGGATTCATGTTTCTATTACAGTTTGAAAAAGTGTAGATATGAATATAGGAAATCTAAAAATCATTGCGTTCAACGTCGCTCTCTTCAAGATATGAAAGAGAAGAGATGTACAGATAACAAAAACTTCTACTTAAGTGGAGATAAGATAAAGAAAGAATACTTTTTACCTAATATTTTTTATGAATAAAGTGACACTACTTTTCATGAAAAAAATATTTAAATTCTTAAAATCGTGGGGGTTCATGAAATGAGGAAAAAAAACATTTTGAAATTCTGATTTTTGCATCTTTGAGAAATGCTCTTAAAAAATATTACAAGTGCATATTTTTTAGTAGCCATTTTGTGCTGAAATATTTGGGTGGGATAAATTTGATTCCTTAAATAAAAAACATCTTATAACATGTGATGAAATTTTCTAACTTGTCAAGTCACATTATGTTAAAAAGGAATTGTGAAATACAACTTTTGTTGGTTGTGTGAGTCTTCCAACTCATTTTGATTCAAGTGTGTTAAAATAGTATGGTATAGAAAAAAGGAAGTTTTCTAGCCTTATAAAAAATATGAGAGATGTGACCGACAACGTGAATTGATATTATATTTGAAGTAAAAGTACTTAGTGTGTACAAGCAAAACAAGATGAGAAAATTTTTTATTTGTTGGAAATGAGAAAAGCAAAATATATTATTTTCTTAGTCTATCGTGAAAATTGAAGAAATTTTTTTAGTTTCAATTAGTGAAAAACTGAATTGATTTGATCGTATCAAACACTTTATTTTTAGAAATTAATTTTTCTTATTTTGATTAATTTTGGTAGCACCAATATTATCGGTAGAGTACAAAATTGTTGTTATAGTGGTAAATTCAGACTCACGATGAGAAAATACAATATTGTCAGTATAAGGGCAAAAGACCGAGTATAAGAGTTCAATATCTTTATTTGTAACAACCCGCTATTTGAAAGAGCTAGAATTAGAAAGAACCATTTTTGGAAAGAATGAAAATCTAAAATTTGGCAAGTTATGTTAAATATGAGTTTTGGGTCAACTTCAAATGACCATAACTCTCAGAACAGGATGAGTTAGGTGTGCCATAAGATATCAAATTAAAGGTTTTGAATTATCTTTCCAACGCTACCGAGTTTGCTAATTTTCGAGTTCGTATGAGGGAGATATCCCCGTTTGTAGTCGGGTTTTCCGGATAAGGAAAGTCACCCAGATTTTAGAGGGGTATTTTGGTCTTTTCATTACCCTATTAGCTTAATTCATTTTTGGTAATTTAATTGGGGTCTAAACTGATTTGGTTCAGTTTACGCTTTAAAAAATTACGCTAGGGCTTTGAGAGAAGAGAAAGGAGGAGAAAAGAGGAGAAAAGCCAAAGTTCGTCGCGTTCTTGAGGATTTTGTTCCAGATTTCGCCAAGGATTCGATCCCACGAGGTATGTGAGTTCACATAGTATTGGTTTCATTCACCCACGCGCCAATCATGTTAATTTCAGCGTGAAATTCATTCTAGAAAGTTGAAGATTTGATGTTCTTGAAATTGGCTTTCATTCTTGAGTTAAGTTGAGATTGATGGGTTCTTGAGGAAATCATGTCGATTTTAGAGTTGTATTTGATTGGATTCTTGTGTACATGTATTGAGTATCTGAATCTAAAGAGAAATTGAGAAAAAGAATCGAATTTAGTTGAATTAAGATCAGAAAACGAGTTGAAAAATTCATCGGTTTGACCTGGGGGAGGGGTGGCGCGACGCGCCACTGATGCGCCAACAGAGCGCCAGAAATAGGTCTCTGAACTTTAGGGGCTGGCGCCCCGCGCCAACAGTGTGCCCGGGACGTCTGCCCATACCCTGTTTCAGTCGTTTAGCCCGTCTGAGTCCTTCTAAAGTGTACTAACACTTACTATTGATTCTAACTACTCTATATGAATTTTAAACATCTAGAAACCCTCCGTTAAAATGAATCATAACCTTGAATCCATAAATCAAAATTCAAGGTAGAGCTAAGACTCAAGTCTTGAGAGTTCTTCGAGTCGTTTTAAGAAGTCTTTCTACAATCTTTTAAACTTGTTTTAAGACTTGAGCATTGAGTTGATTAAGAGTAAGCATGGATTTCATTTTCTTTAAAATGTTATTTGGGGACTAAGTATTCCCAAAGAGTAATGTTTTCACATTTAAGATAAAGAGGAAACACTGATTTCCAAATGAGTTTTCATGAGCAGTTTTGAGTTCCATGTCTTTTATGAGATAATATTTTTGAGTAATTACCTCAAATCACAGAGAAAGAGTTATGTTTTTAAACATATGAGCTGAGTATATGTTGGGAGTAGTATTGAGCACCGATATGGGGACGAGTTCATAATAACTCAAAGTCTCCATAAACCATGTAGCCAACGTGGGTAGAAAGGGTCATACTTTTTAGATGATTCCTTAATTCTTTTTAGCATAGACTAGTGGATCCACTTAGTTGAGGCGTTCTATATCCCGACACGTTATAGGACAGTTCTGGCAGCGTGGGCGAGACGCTGTATCATCACATAGCTCATAGTGATGGTTGTCGGTTAGAGAATCTCCCAAACAAAGTTTATTTTTGTATTCTTATATACAATTGAGATATTATTGTATTTTCCAATACTTTGAGATGTTATATACTGTTTTAAATGCTTTATATAAATTGTGTCTCTATTGTTGTTTATTTCTGCATTGAGTTGAGTATCCATGAGTTGAGTAAAGTTGAGGTAAGTGTTTCTTTCAGATTCCAGTTCAAGCTTATGTGTTGTTTAGAATTACCCTAGCATGCTCGTACATTCAATGTACTGAGGCCATTTGGCCTGCATCATTTTATGATGTAGATACAGGTAACCAGGATCAACATCCAGCGCCTCGTTGATCCAGTCGAGCATTTCAGAGTCATTTGGTGAGCCTCCTTGCTTTCCGGATGATCCCTTTTTATTGCTTTGTTATTTCAGCTGTTAGGATGATCGGGGGTCTTGTCTCGACACCCCTCATAGTATTAGAGGCTTCATAGACAGTTAGACGTTATTAGTTCATTAGTCTTATTCATATCAGTTGTTTTGTTATAAGACTTGAGTTGCCACTTTGGTTAATTGAATGTTTCCTTTTAAAACATTCTGAGTTTTATCTATTGAGACAGTTCTGTTAAGATTATATTTAAGTAAATTTTGTGTTGAGTAAATCTCCACTGAGTAGTAAGCCAGGCCAAGGGTTCGCTTGGGGCCAACAATGGTTCTCGAGTGCCAGTCCCGCCCATGGTGTAGGAAAGGGGCATGACAAACTTGGTATCAGAGCACAGAGTTCAAGAGTCCTAGGGAGTCTATGAAGCCGTGTCTGTAGAGTCCTAGTTATCGGTGTGAAGCGCGCCACATATATAATTATGAGGCTGCAACATTTAGGAATTTCTCACTTCTTTCATTCTCATTTCGTGCGATAGAATTTATCTCTATAAAAGTTTCTTTCTAACTCATGCTTGTGCATATCTTTTAGATCATGCCTCCACGAAGAGCTGTCCGAGGTTGTCCTGCTAGGAGAAATGTCGAGGAACAAGGGGTACCTAATGCACCAGGAGTGCAACCCCAAGGAGAGGTCACCAATGCTGAATTCTGTGAGGCCATCCAGATGTTGAGCCAAGCAGTGACCAATCAAGTTGGGCAGAGAGAGAATCGACAGGAAGTGGCTGATACTTCTAGACTCCGTGAGTTCTTAAGGATGAATCCTCTAAGCTTCACTGGTTCAAGCATCACTGAGGATCTAGAAAACTTTGTTGAGGAGCTTTAGAAGGTTTTCGAGATTATGCATGTTGCTGATGCTGAGAGAGTGGAACTAGCTGCATACCAATTGAAGGGTGTAGCTAGAATCTGGTTTGATCAATGGAAAAAGAATAGAGCTGAGGGTGCACCACTTGTGAGTTGGGCTATGTTTGAGGAGACCTTCTTGGGGAGTTTCTTTCCCCAGAAACTGAGAGAAGCAAAGGTATGAGAATTCCTTACTCTGAAGCAGGAATCTATGAGCGTGCACGAGTACAACCTTAAGTTCACCCAAATTTCCCATTATGCTCTGGAGATGGTTGCGGATCTGAGGAGTAGGATGAGTCTTTTTGTTGCTGGGTTGTCTCGTCTGTCAAGTAAGGAAGGTAAGGCAGCTATGCTAATAGGTGTTATGGACATAGCGAGGTTGATGATTCATGTGCAGCAGGTTGAGGAGGATAAGCTGAGCGATAGAGAATAGTTTAGAAACAAGAAGGCTAAGACATCAGGAAATGAGTCCGGGCAGCAAAAGAGTAATGCGAACCGGTCTTATTTCCAACATAAGCAAAAGGAACCTGCTCCATCATCTGCTAGTGCACCTGCACCAAGGAACAGAGGTGAGTTCAACAATCAGAATTCATAAAATTTCAGAGCTAGACCTGCACAGTCTCAAGGTAGTGTTGCACAAGGAGGTAATTGGGCTCCTACATGTGTTAAGTGGGGAAGGAACCACCTAGGAGCGTGTTGCGATGACTCCACTGGTTGTTTCAAGTGTGGTCAAGAGGGTCACTTCATGAAATAGTGTCCTAAGAACAGGCAGGGCAGTGGAAATAGGGGCAATAGAGCCTAATCTTCTTCCGTTGCTCCACCAGACAGAGCTGCACCTAGAAGAGCTACTTCAAGGATAGGCGGAGGAGAGAACCACCTTTATGCTATCACTAGTCGCCAAGAGCAAGAGAATTCTCCAGATGCTGTCACTGGTATGATCAAAGTCTTTACTTTTAATGTTTATGCTTTGCTAGATCCAGGAGCGAGTCTATCTTTTGTGACTCCTTATATTTCCATGAATTTTGATATTCTTCCTGAGCAACTTCTTGAGCCCTCCAGTGTTTCTACACCTGTTGACGAGTCTATTCTAGCTGAGAGAGTTTATCGTGATTGTACTATTTCTGTCAATCACAAGAGCACCATGGCTGACTTAGTTGAGTTAGATATGGTAGATTTTGATGTCATTCTAGGTATGGACTGGCTCCATATCTGTTATGCCTCAGTCGATTGTAGAACTCGAGTTGGTAAGTTTAAGTTTCCTAACGAGCCAGTTATTGAGTGGAGGAGTAGTTCAGCAGTGCCTAAGGGTCATTTTATTTCGTACCTTAAGGAGAGAAAGTTAGTTACCAAGGGTTGTGTCTATTACTTAGTCTGAGTTAATGACTCTAGTGTTGACACACCTCCTATTCAGTTAGTTTCAGTTGTTAGTGATTTTTTGGAAGTCTTTCCAGACAATCTTCTCGTAGTCCTTCTTGAGAGAGAAATAGACTTCGATATATATATTCTTCCTGATACTCATTCTATCTCTATTCCGCCATATAGAATGGCTCCAACAGAGTTGAAAGAGTTAAAAGAGCAGTTGAAAGATCTTCTTGAGAAAAGTTTTATTCAACCAAGTGTCTCACCCTGGGGCGCTCCGGTCCTATTTGTGAGAAAGAAAGATGGTCCTCTGAGAATGTGCATAGATTATCGGCAGTTGAACAAGGTTACTATCAAGAATAAATATCCTCTTCCAAGAATTGATGATCTTTTCGATAAACTTCAGGGTGCCACTTGTGTTTCTAAGATAGACCTCAGATCTGGCTATCATCAGTTGAGAGTAAGAGAAAGTGACATTCCTAAGACAGCTTTCAGGACCCGTTATGGTCATTATGAGTTTCTAGTCATGTCATTTGGTTTCACTAATTCTCCTGCAGCATTCAAGGACCTTATGAATAGAGTATTCAAGCCTTATTTAGATATGTTTGTTATCGTATTCATTAATGACATTCTAATCTATTCTAGGAATGAGGAAGATCATGCTAGTAATCTCATAATAGTTCTCCAAACTCTAAAGGATAGAGAGTTGTATGCTAAATTCTCTAAGTGTGAATTTTGGCTTGAGTCTATGGCATTCCTAGGCCACATTATTTCTAGTGATGGTATTAGAGTTGACACTCAGAAAATAGAGGGAGTGCAGAACTAGCCTAGACCCACGTCTCCAACAAAGATTAGGAGTTTCTTGGGATTGCCTGGCTATTATAGAAGGTTCGTCGAGGGGTTCTCATCTATTTCATCTCGTTTGACTAAGTTGACTCAGAAAACTGTTAAGTTTCATTGGTCTGAAGCTTGTGAGAAAATCTTTCAGGAATTGAAAAAAAACGGTTGACTACAGCCCCAGTATTGATCTTACCAGAGGGTACGCAAGGTTTTGTGGTATATTGTGATGCGTCCAGAGTCGGTTTGGGTTGTGTGTTAATGTAGAATGACAAGGTTATAGCTTATGCCTCGAGATAACTTAAGATTCACGAGAGGAACTACCCAACCCATGATCTAGAGTTGGCTGCGGTAGTATTCGCGTTGAAATTATGGCGTCACTATCTTTATGGTGTTCATGTAGATGTGTTCACCGATCATAAGAGTCTTCACCGATCATAGTTTGTAACTAATAGGCTAAGTCCATAATTTATTTAATACCCTACACTACTTGACCCATATATATTAAAATAAGTAGTAGAACTTGTCACTTTTTATACTTAATTAATTTAGAAAAGAAAATAAAAAAAGGAAGAACTTACATGTTCATGCGGCGAACACAGACTAGAGAAATCGATAGCATTCAAGTAAGAAAATTTAATAGAATGCAACCAATAATTTCTAATTTCTCAAAATATAATTAGACTCAATCCTATACTAAATTGATTTGTTAAGGAATTGGAATTGTTATTACTGTTGAGAACCGTACCAATTCTGTTAATTTTGAGGTTTAGTGGGGGACAAGGGTGGACTCTCCAATGATCACTGATGATGAGTGGAATAGAAACATTTGATTCCACAAATTATTTCTGGCACTACTTGGTTCGGTTCCTTAATTTTTGTTATTATTAAAATATTATAATTCCAAGTTTTGATATATTGTTGTAGATAATTAAATACCTTGTGTATTATATTATATGAATATCACTAGATTTATGATATTGGAGAAATTAATACTTAACCCTAGGTTTGAAATTTAAAAAATATGAGAGTTGACATGTTAATTGGCATCAAGATTAGGAACTTGATAATCGAGTTGGGTGAGTTTTAGGGTCTTGGATAGACATATAATAATATAGGTGTTGTTAGTTTAGAAATATTATTGTGATTATTTATGTGAATAGATTGCATTGATTTGGAACCCCAACGAAAGGGGAAGGCTCAAGTCCCGGAGTGATTGTTCGATTATTTAAGGCAAGTGGATTTCTCAATCCTTGTTAAGTGCATAAAATCATATATTTCCTTGTGATATGTGTTGGGGAGTAATGGGACTTGGTGATGGGTTGACTTGTTCATATTGAATAATTTCAATGTCGAAAAAAGGGGAATAAAAGGCAATGCAATTAATTATTGGTGTGTGATATCTTGAGAATGATTTAAAAGGCTTATTGATTGATTGTTGATGTTGAATCATGATTGTGTTGTTGTGAATTGTGCATTTTTATGAAAATGGCCATCTCCTTATTATTTGTGTGAACATGTCATTTGCATTGGTTCTGAGATATGGTTGTGACAAGTGTTATATGAATTGAGAAAGAATAAGAAATTAAAGAGGATGTACCATTTCGAGGGATGTGTCGTGCGCCGCGACAAATATTATGATTTGAGGGATATGTCACACGTCGCGATGGATTTTATTATTGAGGGTAATATCGCACGCCGCGATAGATGCATGGACATATATATCCCCCATAGGTCCAGACTGAGAGACAGCGGGTTTGTATCACTAGGTCAGACATGCATCACTATACTTGGAATTACATTTAATTGCATTGCATATCTTTATCATTTGTGAACTTGTGCGTGCCTTACTATGGAAGTTTTGATTGTCGAACTTGATCTCATGTATTTTTGATCTGAAATTCTTGAAGTGTTGTTATTGAGCTATGTGCTATATTATTTGTGAACTATTAGGTTGGATTGGTTTTATGCGGGTTGTAGTTCTAAAGGTTCAGTTGGGGTGGTAGGAGTACCTGTATTCTATATTCTTAACTTGTATTTAGGAGTTCGCTTGCTGATTACCGTGTGGTTTGGTACTCACCCCCTGCTTCTACATTTGTGTAGGTAATGAGCCCAAATTTGCATGATACTCTCTCTTATCTTCTTCTCCGATGCTTCCTATGGAGATCTACGAGGTAGTTGATTTTCATCTCAACAGACCTTTTCACTCCTATCTATGATCTTGTTCTACTTTAGAGACAACATCATTTGAGACTTGTTTATTTCTTTCATATCTATTATAATGCATTAGAGGCTTGTACACGCGACAACCAGGATTTAGGGGAATATTTAAGTTATATATGAATTTCCACATTAGTTTATAGTATTAGACTTTTATTCTCTTTTTACTTCTGCAATTATCATATTTTTTTGGTTTTAAGCTGACTTGTCTTGGTGGGATAAGACGAGTTCCATCACATCCATTTTTGGGTCATGACAAAATGGTATTAGGTCCCCCGGTTCATAGGTCTCACGTATGTACAAGCCAAATCTAAGTAGAGTCTCGAGGATCGGTATGGGGACGTCTGCACTAATCTTTGAGAGGCTATGGTGACTTTTAGAAAAAATCTTCACTTTTTGAATCTCTATCATGCGTCCTTGGTCTGGTCTAGTTCTTATCTCTTCATTCCATTCTCTCTAACTTATAGTGATGATTCGTGGTCGTTCTTCTTGTGAGAAGCTGGCTTATCGTGTATGGCTTGGATTTTAGATCTGGTACAAAGGTGGAAGTGATATACTTATGAAAAGGATGCATGGTTATATTCGAAAGGGTTGAATAAGGTGATAACTCGATGATGCATTTTGAAGATATATGAATGATGAGTTTGAACAATGATTTGAGGGAATTCATGAACGTGTTCTATATATTTTTTTGGTTAGTTAGCCCAACAGAGGGAATAGTACTTGTGCAGTATAGGCAATATCTTGAGTGGTTCCACAGTTGGAAGTGGAATGATTAAGAGGATGTCAATATAATGAACATTGGAACTTTTAAAAATACAGTTAGTAAAGTTGTGATAATATGTATGGGTTGCTTAGTGAATCATGATAATGATGTTGCGCCAATTGAGTTCAGAATCTCTACTACGGTTTATTTATTAAGTGTATCTCAAAGAGGGTCATGATACGACTACTACAACGGTATTGATGCTTACTTGGTTAAATTTAGGGAATGGGTCATGTTACACCCCAAAAATTTCTAAGTTAAGACCCAAACTGTTCTTCATTTACATATAATGTCGTGTCGGGTGATTCTTAAATTATGCTTGGGTGTTAAGGTCAATTCTTTAGTGTGGAAATAAATTTGGAGAAGAATTATGGTCACAAGAATCTCCTAGCACAAAGTTGAGGTGAAAGCTTCCTTACCGATTAAGTTTTGGTATAAGATTTTACTTGGGTCAACTTCAAACTACCATATGTATTAGAATATAAAGATTTATGTGGCCCATAACCTGTCAAATGAAAGGTATTTTAGCCTTCTTTCCAACGCCATAAAGTTTGCATCAATTTGAGTTCAGAGTAAAAAGTAATGCCTATTTTACTGGACACTATCTTGCCACGTGCCGACAGCGCAGCCGAGGCAATTTCTGCGCGGGCGCGCGGCGAGGCAGCAACTAATGCCTTCTTGAGCGGTTGGCTGCGCAGCTGAGGCACTTTCCGCGCGGGCGTCTGGTTCTTTTAAAGAAAATCCTAAATACGTAGTTCACCTCCTTAGTTCATAAATTTACCATATAAATAGAAGTTTCCAAGAAACTAACTCCCTATAAGGTTCATCCATCATCCAAGGTAAGATTTTACCATTGAACTTCATAATTCCTTCATCTTAACATGAATGAATATCTCCTACTCATGATATTCATAAATTTTCAAGAAAGCTCCTCAAGAACTCATCTCTAAGGTTCAAGAAACAAATTCTTGCCATCTTTTCAACCAAAGATTTCACCTTTCTCAAGAATTTTGAGCGTATAAGGTATGTAAGGCTTTTCATAGTGATGGACTGAGTTCTTCCTCACACCCTACATCTCAATTTAGTCGGTAAAATATTAATCTAGGGTTATACCCTTAGTTTTGAAAATTCTTTATAGGAGTTAAGTTATTGATTTCGAATTCTAAATTCTTGATTATGAGTTGCACTATATTATGAATAATTATTGGATTGTTGTTCATGCTTTTATTTCACATGAACCCTAGTTGATGATATTTTGTTGAAAGCCTTTGTGTATTTATTTCCATGCATTGATTTTGGAATTTTAAAGTGAGTTCAAGAGTATTTTAAAGTATCTTTTGAGAAGAGTTTAAGGGATCACAAATGGTTCCAACAGTACTATTTTCACATTGAGAAAATAACTACGACTTATGATAAGTATGACAGTCGAGTATGCCATGAATGTTTAAGCAGTATGACATCTAGATATACCATCAGTGTTTATGCAGCATGACTTCTCGAGTCATCAATGATCAGATCACAATATGATTTTAAGTATAGCTCTCATGATTACAACCTAAATACAAGTTATTTCAAGAGTTTTAAGGGAACTTTAATGGTTTCGAATGTATCATTTTTTACATTGAAAAAGAGAGCACTATATTCAGAAAAGTATAAAGAGTTTTTAGAGTATTTCAAAAATATTTAATATATATTCAGTTACCTCTTAAAGAGGCCTTTTGAGAAATTATCTCAACCTAGAGAGTACTTTTACAAAGCATACAGTTACATTTTGGGAGTAGTATTGAGCATCGATTTGGGGTAAGAGTTAAGATAACTCAAACTTCATAAACTACGTACCTAGCGTAGATAGGATCATACAGCAAGACGGGCTATCCTTACCTACCTCAAGAAGGCTTTTTAGTGGATCCAGCAGTTCAGTTGCGTCTTATACTCCGGCAAGGTATAGGACGGCTTTAGCAACGTGGGTAAGACGTTGTATCATCACAAAGCTCATATGGTTATCGGTTAGAGAAACTCCCTAGTAAAGTAAAGTAAATTATATTTTTATATATACATTTCAGTTCAGTATTTACTATTATTGCATTCCTACAATAAGAGCTTAAATGATTTTCATCATGATAAATACTATATTTCAGTTGAGTTATTTTCAACCTTTCATTTCAGTTATTCGTGTTATTCAACCCAATTACATACTCGTACATTCAATGTACTGATGTCATTTGACCTGCATCATTTCATGGTGCAGATTCAGGTACGTAGGATCATCAATTGGAGATCCATTATGATCACAACATCCGCTTATCAGCTTTTGGTGAGGCCTACTTGATTTCGGAGGACTCTAGTTTTATGATTAATTAGAAGTAATGCTATGAGGGATCGTTGGTATTTTTCCAACACCTATCTTTATACACTAGAGGCTTTATAGATAGACAGTCTTGGTAAGTCTTGCAGTGTTAAATTTCAGATATTTTATTTAAAACTTTATGTTTAATACTTAGTGTTTTCAGATAACTTTAATATTTAGTAAGTTTCTTTAAAATAATTCTTCAATTTTGATGCTTGTGTATGCTTGAGTTAGTCTTCCGCTTGTAGTCGGCCAGGATGAGGGTTCACTTGTGGACCAGCAATGGTTTTCAAGTGTTGTCCACGTCTAGGGTGTAGGCTCGGGGCGTGATAGTTTACTTCTGCTATCAACCTGATCTAGGAAGGAATGCATATCACTTAGGATGAGAGAGAGAACAGATTTGGTAGTGTATTGTGGCTACTTAATGGGATGAAATGTGTGAGCTATTTGAGTACAATCTTCTCGAGGGGTTTGATTTGTTCTAGATGTGGATCGTATGGACTTTCACAATATGGTACAACTGGTATATGAAAATGGATATGTCGATTTTCAATAGCGAATGATAACTATTTAAGGAGTTATCAGTTGTACCACATGCTCATATAACGAGAGTCAATGTTGCATTCATATTAGAGAAACCAACTAGTAGGTTACCACAGACTCTTGGGTTAAAACATTGTTTATAAGAAAGATTTTAATGGTGGATCTTTGGTATGGTATTAATGCATTAGGTTGTGAAGTGTATCTCGAGGATTCTAACTGAGGACTAGTGATTTCATCGTATGCTCCATGGGAGTGGATCAACATCGGAATGAAAAGATTACGGGTAAAGAAAATTTCGAACGAGTATACTCGTGTAAAGGCAATTTAGGATTCTACTAAGAAAGTACATCTAAAATTGACTGATTCCTTTGGATATGGTTTGAGATGTCATGTCCATGACAAGTTTGACTTCGTGGTGATGGCAAAGGCTAACTGAGCATGATAGTAATAAAAGTTTGTGATGGATTGAGATTGATATGCCACTATATGATAAGGATTGTTGGTTAAACAAATTTTTGTATTGTAATGACGACTTGCGAATATCTAAGGTTGTGGTTTGCTACTATTTAGTGAGTAGCGTGGTTGCATGGAAAGTTGTATGAGGTGTTGAGACACCGCTCAAATAGAATTGATATGAACTAGAGTAACAAATGAAAAGAATTGGTAGGATGTAGTTAGCCTTCGAAAAGAGGGTAGGATGTAGTTAGCCTTCGGAAAGAGGCGAGAACAAGGACATTTACTCTGATTGCAAGGGTCAAAGATGTATCTTCAGAGGGTGATGAATTAGGTTCAGAGACACATGGTTCCATTTTTTTGCTCCGATTATGGTTATATTGTTACGTATCATTCCTATGGGTTAAAAACTATAAGATAACTAGATGAGACGGCGGTATGCCTAACATGATGAGTGAGATTTGGTGAGCTCGCCGAATCAGAATGTACCAAAAATCTAAGAACTCAGGCATAATGGGGGAAGTAAATAGCAACTCAATCACCGAGTTGGTTTCGGTAGGCTAAGACAAGTCCGCTGAAACTGACAATGCAAAATGAAAAGAAATAGGCATAAAGGGCGATGTCCACTCCCACTTGGCTATTCACCTAGTGTGTTCGGTGAACTAAGACAAGTTCGCCAAATGAAACAGTACCCAAGGTCAAATATTCACTCAAGAAGGTGAGCTGGAGATTACTTAGAGATTCGCCTAACAGCCTTGGAAAGCTAAGACAAGCCCGCCGAATAGGTAGCGTTAAGGCCAGTGCCTATTTTCACAGATTGAACCAACATACACAGTAATATCTAGTTACCCCTCAACTTTACAATCTACCCACATGCTTATCACCCCATGGGTACTAAGATTTCTCCCAAATATCACAAAGAATCGCTCAAATTGATGATTTTCCATTAAGAAAGTTGTCACTCAATCTATCATTTGGAAAAATCATGCATTTGGGTAAACACTAGGCTAATCAAACTTCACCCATATAAAATTTAAATAAGACCTAGCAATATTCATCATTCAATTTCAATAAATAACCAATAAATTAAATTTTAGCAATTTTCCCACAATTTCAACTATCTAATACATGGGCATCATTCAATATCAACTATATAGTAGTACCCAACAAAATTACTTAACAACAACCATTGAATGGCCTTAATCCCATACACAAAACACACTTTTAAGCTCAAATCACAAAATAAAAGTCGAACATCAACCTCAAAGAGAAGAAAAATGCAAAAACGAGGGAGGTAAGGATTTGGGGTCGACTGATCAAGAAAAGTAATGCATTCCATGCACTCGTTAATCACATAATAAAGACACTCACACACTCGAATATACTATTGCAAGTTAAAGGGTGGAAAAGATCTAAGAGATATCATCTATTTGAAAAGGAAAAGACCCTTGGCCTTTTTATACAAGGCATATTCGACGGTCATGACTAATGTCGCTGATTGCGTTCGGTGGACAGCCATTTGGGATTTTTGACTGCTCCATTGAGTCCGGAACATCGAATTTAGTATGGTTGCATATCTCGTTTGCATGCACGGGGTTCCGAACAATTCAAAGCACCCCATCAGAGAATTCGGAGTTTAAGAAACCTAGCTCAAGTGCTGATATCTGATGCAGGCTTTTAGCTACCAGAAATCAGGCTTTTAGTAACTGGAGTTGTACTTTTAGCGACCGGATCTCGGCTATTTATATAGCGAATTTGCAGCCTCACTTCTTATTTCCAAAAGGCAATTTCTCCCTCATTCGAGCTCTGATTTAAGTGATTCGAAGTCCTATGGGATCGTTGAATGCGTGAATACTTAGGTTTGTGATTTGATTCTGTTCAGGAACCCCCGTTTGAGGTAAATTTCTTATTTTAGCTGCTGCCCTCTCTTTAATTTTTGCTTGAAGTGAGTTTTTATTGCATGTTGTTGATGTGGCTGCTTCCGAGCCATGAATTGTGTCCAGTTTTGGAACACATGTTCGAGACGTAGTTTAGGACCTTTAGATGGAGTCAATTCCAAAATTACTATGCAGGTCCCACAATTCCTTTTTGACTCTAAAAATTGATGCGACTCCGTTTTGGGTGATTTTGGTGTCTAAATGACCATATTGACATTGTGATCCTATTTTTGATAGTGCGGAAAAATTCAGAGGTAGTTCGAAAAGGAAAAGCTCCAGCCTTGTGATTTAGAGCGCGCGCGGTCGACCTACAGGTAGGCTGCGACTTCCTTTCTATTTAGATTGAGCATGAATCTGTAAGTTCATGATGATCAATGTAAATTAAGGGCTGATACCTAGTTATTTCAGCTTTTCCTCTTAGAAACCATGATTTAGGGTTGATTACTATTGTATCGAGGGTAGCACTAGGCTAGTAGGGTTGGTTGTGTGACTTGCATGCTACGTGAAATTACTTGAGTTTTAGTTCTTTTCTGATGAATGTTTGGCCTTAGCCAAGGATAGGCTACTGTTGCCTTAGACTCTCGAACCTTTTGGCTTGCTTTATATCTAACGTCGTTTCGGACAGACTAGATCCTTATAGACTGGAATAGCATACTTGTTTTATCTCGAACGTTGTGGCTTGCTTTATGTGTCAAAAGGTGTCCTTACTTAGAATGCACATCAATAAGTCATTCATTTCAATACCGAATAAACTAATGAATCATCTCTCGAGCAAAGTCTAAGAGAGTAATCATAATCTAACTTGAAATCCAAGTATACGTGCCATGAACTTTTAAAAAAATTACTTCCCTTTTTGAATAGCCTTGGAACTCTCTTATTTTATCAAAAATATAATCTATATGAGTATACGAGTCTATCTACAACCATATTTTTAATTTGAATTTTTTTTATGGACCAATGGTCCATTTATTTCTCATAAAGAATTATCATACAAAAACATGCCAAATAATAGCCCAATCTAGATCAAATGAAGGATAGCCCAAATAAGAAAATAAAAGGACAACTCGGTGTTGGTCTTGATGACCAAGAAGTTGCCATTCCCTAAAATAGGATTTTCTAAAGAAAGCTCTCCATTTCTCACTCTCCTGTACTCCGCCGCTTCCATGTTTATGGCTCCCTTCACCCTTTATTTGCTCGTGCTTCATCTCTGGGTCATTATCATTTTTCATCCATGGAAAAGGAGTAGATATATCAGCTCGCAGAGGTAAATCAACCTTATTTTTGATCCATTCCCAACTACTGTTTACCTTACTCTTTCCTTTTGTAGATGTGAAATCCGGTTGAGGTATTTGGATTCAAGATGAAATTTTTGTTGGATTTAACCATGAAACTCCTTCTGGAGGCTTGAGGTATATCAACATCCATATTTATATATAAATTCTAGTAAAAAATGGACTCACAAAGACAACCCTGTGCCCCTAAGTTCAAAAACTGAAAATTGATTTTAGATTTATATTAGCCATCGTGTGAAAAGCTCATGCGCCAAAAATCAGCTAAATTCGATCATTAATTGATTCTCAAATAAAGAAATTACATCTAATTTACCTTAGGGACTTAAACTACATTTCCGCAATTCAAACACAAACTTTTTTCTTGTAACCGTAAATCTTATTACTAGATGTGTCATTGTGTACAATCTGGAACTCTGGATATGGACATGTTCCAATCTTATAGCCCTACTACTTCTAAATCTTCCTCACACTTGTATACTATTCTAAGGATAGAAATCAAGACTATGCATATATCCTGTTAGCCTAGGTATCATGCTAGCTCTATGATGTATATCTTGGATAATTAGTCGGCTGATCATGTCTGTAGTCCTCTCCTTATGTTGGAATATCCTATGGTTCCTCTCCTTCCATATATGATATACAGTTGCTACTAGTGCAATTATGTATACATCTGCCATAGTAGATTTACTAGTAGCATGGCCTGTGACCAATTTCAGCTCCTCATTCAATCCAGTGCTACCCCTTGTGATGAGTAACCAACTAAGCATCTTTTGCCATATCTGTTTTGAGAGCGAACCGGTGAAAAACAGGTTGTGTTGTGTTTCAATTCTACCTTGCATAATGAACATACAACTTAATCAATAATTCCCCAGTTGCTCAGTTTGTCTTTGGTATATAGCCTTTTGTGTAAAGCCACATATAGTGCAAATATCCATTTAGGAGTAGAGCCGCAAAAATCAGCCTACCCCAATCCCCTTTAGCTCATAAAAGAGGAATTTATCTAGAACCTCCCAGAAAGAGACCAAACTTACAAATCTAGCTTGTTGGAATAATCAAATCATTAATGTGATGTCAACTTGACCAAATATTTATTGGGGTCAGCTCTAAACTTTAGGAAAAAACTAGAAATCAACTCAATGACATTATTCACTCTTGGATGCCTCGAGATCCATGTAAAATACTTAACTAAATCATAAATCAACCCCAGATCTAGTGGAATCATCAAAATTCAAATCTGAGCTCATTAACCTGAATTATTTACTTTGGTCAATTTCACAATTCAAAAGTCTAAAAATAGGAACTCTCCTCATAAACTAGTCAGATCACCTCCAGAATTATGTCATCCATATGTACAAGTCATAAAAGAATTAACGAAATTATGAGAAGGGCAAAAAAAAGAAAAATAAGAAGAAAAAACACAACGACTATGAGGATCACTATATTACCTTAAACCTTTCACATAACATAAAAATATTTACTTATCCAAAGTTGGAACACCCTTCAGAAAATTTCTAGTTACGTCATGGATTGCATCACGGATTACACCATGTCAATGCAAAATTATAATATTTCAATATACAATCTAGACGCAAAGAAAGTAGTTTAAGACTAGCCAACTTTTTATTTATCAAATATGCATTTTTGGTTAAATGCAATTATTTTCTTTATTAAAAATCTCAAAAAAAAAAACAAGATTTACTTCTTTAGATCATTCACATCTATTTATTGACTTGCAATAATTATTTTTTCCCTATGTCATGCATCCTATATATAAATCGACAAGCTAAGACCTTTTCAGAAATACTAGTCTTAAGTTTTTGCATATTGATTATTCTCTATAACGATATATCATGGTAATTTATTCAATTGGCTCTTTTCTTCAATTTCATCAATTAGGAAACACTTTTTGAGCAACCATAGCAAAAATTATGATTTTTTTTAATTTTCATGTAGGATACTTGACCAATTTCATTTATGTTAATGGCCTACACTTCTAAATAAACACGTGTTATGAAACAATTCTCATATGTATGGTTTCAATATAGCTTTATAGTTATGTGGTATATTTTCGGTTGTAATTCTCTTTTCCTTGCGAAACTTCCTCTTCTTTTTATTTAATTGAGAAACTCATTTGTCATTAAAAATGTTTTAGATCTATAGTTTGGGGAATGTCTTTTTCCTTTCTTTTGATTTTGTATAAATAATTTTTTGTCTTTTGTTTTACTTATCTTCACTTGTTGATGTAGTCTTTCAACATTTAAAGGAAAAGGAAAGTGATCCAGAAACAGGGGTCTGTGCAAATGCCGATTCAACCATTAATGGATGTTGCAAGAACATGTAAGATTTCTAATTTACTTTTCCTTTGAGGTATGCCTATTTTTGTGCTTTTGGATAATGAAAGTTGTTTCTAATGTTTGGATTCAGATTTGAGTGAAATTGTAATTACTCTATGTTAAGTTGTTAATACGGTGAAGTGTTATTTGATGAGTAGAATTATTTTAATTTGTGGTGCCCATATCCTTGTTAAATTTTTAATGCGCTAAAGTTCCTTGAACTCGGTCAGAGAGAATAGAAATGAAATGAGTGCCCAGCTCCAAGCCAAATGCCAAAATCAATATCATGGTAGTAGAACACTTGGAAGATCTATCATAAATCTTCTGAGAACTGTTTCTGTGCTGGATCTGACCTCAATGAGGAAGTGTCAGCACTAGTATTTAGAACATAAGCCTAATTAAAAAGACACCTTCTCAACCAACCGTTGAGCCTTTTAAAAATGATAGAATGTACCCTTCCATTTTAACCTAAGGATACCCGGTATTGCTAATGTAACTATCTTAGAGTGGCATTATATAATCTCATGATAAGGATAAAGAAAATCCATAAACAAGATGATGTTGAAATCAACCATATCCATTATAATCAAGTCCGCCCGCACATTGTTCCCTATCAATGTTACTACACAGGATTAGTACACTTGAACCACTACTAAAGAATCACCCATGAGATTAGAAACATATTATAGTCATAGATACAGACTCACCGAACATATATAAACCTAACAGAAATATAAAGACACATAGGGGAACATAAATCAAGGATCAAACACAATTGTAGCATGTTGATGGTGTACTAAAACAATACTTATAGTCAAATTATCAGAGGTCTTAGCCTTGGATTTAATCGTGAAATTGTATCAATGGGCATAGTCGCCCCTAGTCTAAAGACTCTTCTACTACCAACCCTTCATGTTTGTGCACCACCTCTACATAGGTGTAAGCCACCTCAGCCTCCAGTGCAACTGCTTTGGATGTCTGTACTTGAAAAATCTGCAAGGCTCCACCATGATTAAGTCTGGAATAATCTTATACCAAGTGGGACACATCTCCACACTCATAAGATCATCTTCTGGTCATAGGTTGTTGAGATGACCTAGAAGAACTCAAATACCCACTACAAAAAGAATATCTAACATACAAGTCTCAAGAAACTTGTCTTGAGTGAACTGTTGCATGGATTGGTCGACTTTACTGAGAAGAATAACCTCTAGCCAAGAAACTTCTAACTCTAGATGAAATACCACTAAAACTATAAGACCTAAAAACTTTCTTGTCGTTGCCTCCATAGGTTGCCTACGAATCATCCAAATCTCCTTAACATGATGTATCACATATTGAAATAAAATAAACTAACTGAGTGGTAGCCATATGAATTAGAGTTATCAAACCTCTAACTAATCTCTGAATCTTCTCTACGTCCTTGGGAAGTATCATTAGTGCATGGTGGTATTAGGCATGAAATCTCACCTTATACTTGATAATCATCATGCCCCTCAATATTGGTCCCTCTTTCTCTCTCTTAGTCTGCAAGAATAAGTTTGTCTAAGAGGGCCTCTAAAAAATTGAGTCCAATTCAAAGAAGGTAAACCACCTCGAATAAAATCAGTAATGTCCATCCACCAATGCTTAACAAGTCTTACTATATGTAAAGTAGTATAATCCACCCTGTGTTGCTCCACCAACCAAGGGTATTCAACCTCTCATCACAACTAACCTGGAACTCAAAAGCACTTTGGTTCGAATCTCTAGTGAAACGAGTAGGACATATCTTGATAAATATATCAAACATATTTTTCTCCTCTGAAAGAATAACATTCCTACAGATAGGACGGGGAGAAAGATAAGATAATGGTGAAACACCAATATAGTGGGCCATAAGATCAGTTCGTTGTGTCCTAAAAGTCTAAAGGCTTCGATCTAGGATGGGGAGAATAACAGAGCACGTATGTTGTGCACGTAACCACACTAGCTTTAAATTAGGATTTCGGTTTATTTAGGAATCAAGCCTTCAGTTAGGATTTCTCACGTAACATAATATGCTCCTATTTCCTAGGAGTTAGCTTTGCACAATCTGTTTTGTTTGATGTGTATATAAACTCCATTGGAGTCTCATTAAGGAATATACTATTTTCAATCTACTTCTCTGAACTTATATGGTATAAGCGCCAAAACACTCTAACGAGTACGCCAATCAAAAATAAAATTCTCTGCACTAATGGCCCCTTCCACCCCAGTTATCAATGCCGATACTACCCCTGTCCTCAAGCACTTGGTTCAATTTAACCCATCATCTCAGTTTCCCATTAAGCTATGTGGCAGCCATAACTTCACCATTTGGAAGGCCCAAATTGCCATGCTGCTTCATGGCCATGACCTCTATGGTCATCTTGACGAGACAAAGTTGTCCCCTCCCGAAACAGTCACCACTGACGACCTTGTGACAGCCAACCCTAAGTACAAGGATTGGTTTCATCAAGACAAACTCATCCAAAATGCTCTCATGGTCTCTGTTGATGCCACTATTGCATCCACTGTAGCATATGCAGCAAACTCTAAAGTTGCGTGGGATCAACTTCACACCTCATTTGTGAACAAATCGCAAACCCACATCTATAGCCTCCTTTACCATCTTAATCGGGTAAGCAAAGACACCAAATCAATTGCTGAATATATGCGAGAGATTTGCTCTCTCTGATGAACTCGCCACAACAGGTTCACCTGTCAATAATGAAGAACTTGTGGTGAAAATATTGAGTGGAAGAATTTCGTGAGATCTCAGTTGTCATACGGGCACGTGACTCTCCCATTAGCTACGCTGAACTTTTCGATAAACTTCTTGATCATGAATTGTTCCTCAAACATGAGGACCTCAAGAGGACTACCACCCAGGTCACAGCATCTGTTACTCAGCGTGTCACAAATACTTCATCGGCCCAACACAACCATTGCCGCCAACCCACCATTAACAATGGGCGTCCCCCAAACAAACAACATAATCAAAGCGCCACTTTCCAGCATCCAAACGATTACTCTCAAGGGCGTAACTTTCCACACCAATCTTCACAGATTTGTTGTCAACTCTGTCACAAATTTGGGCATACAACAAATATTTGCCACTCCCGGTTCCATAACCACTTTGAAGCAAAAGCAAATTTTGTTGCGCACACGACGCCAAATGACCCATGGATTGTCGATTCGGGTGCATCTCACCATATTGCAGCCGACACGAACTACCTCAACAATATTCAGGACTTCGAAGGGGCCGAGGAAGTGACCTTGGGTAATGGTAATGTGATTCCAATCACGCAAACTGGTTATACTTATTTAAATGCATCGAATACTACTTTCAAACTCTCTAATATTTTGTGTGCTCCTCCCAACAAACGCAAGCTTATTTCAGTTAATCAGTTTTGCAAAGACAATCTAACCTCAATTGAGTTTTTTCCTTTTATCTTTCTTCTGAAGGATCTGACTACGGGAACTCCGCTTCTGTACGGCCCGAGTAAAGCTGGACTATATGAATGACCGTCCCTGTCTCAACCAAACATCAACGTCGCCTCTACTGGACCTTCCTTACATCTGTGGTATCACAGATTGGGCCACCCCCATTCTTGCATTTTATTTTCTATTTTAAATAATTCTCACCTTTCATATTCTTCCAAAGACAAGATCATTGCTTGTAATTCTTGTTGTTGCAATAAAGCACACATATTTCCCTTTTATTCAACCTCATTGTCCAGTAATTTTCCATTAGAAATCATCTACAGCGATTTGTGGGGACCTTCCCCGGTTCTCTCTATTGACAAAAAAAGATATTATTGTTTATTTGTTGATTAGTACACAAAATACATTTGGTTGTACACAATGAAAAACAAACATGAAGTTCAGCAAATATTTCAAAGTTTACTTCCTGTACTTGAAAAACATTTTGGTCAAAAAATACTCACACTTTACATTGATGGAGGCGGAGAATATCAAGTCCTAGAACCATACCTTAATTCCAATGGCATACAACACCTTGTCTCTCCCCCTCGTACTCTTCAAAGGGTCGCATTAGCTGAAAGATGTCATCGACACCTTGTCGAGATTGCCAAAACGCTTCTTCATCAAGCAAGTCTACCTTCAAAGTTTGGACCTTTGTCTGCCATCATGTCGCCTTTCTCATAAATCGATTCCCAACCACCACTCTTAATCACAAGTCCCATTTTGAAATTCTTTTCAATAAACTTCCAAATTATGAGTTCCTTCGTATATTTGGTTGTTTATGCTATCCATGGCTACGACCATATGCCCAAAATAAATTAGAGTCGTATTCCAGACCTTGTGTCTATCTTGGTTTTTCTGTCACTCATCATTGCCATCAGTGTTTTGACCCCAAAAGCTCCAAAGTTTTCCTCTCACGTGATGTAAAATTTGTAGAGGATATTTTTCCATTTGATAATATGTTTTCTACCTTAAAACATAATTTACATATTTGACTTGGGAACATACTTTCAATCCTACTAATACTGATGTGGACAATACTTCAAATCATACTCATCCAGCTCTCCAGCTGCTGCCCCCACCATTACATTGATGCGAGACACACACCACAATTTATGCTCACTTTGTATTGCACAAAGGACCAACGCACAGTCGGATCACTTCATCACTGACCAACCAGGTAATCTTCCAACTACTTCTCCTGATATACATTAGCAATCGTCTGTTGTTAATAGCCTGCCACCTCACTTCATATTTCAAACCCAACCCCCTACCCGCTCTACTCGTCCTCTCCCCTTACATAGTCGACCACCCATTAGTGATATTTATCGGCGTCGCCCAACCTCATCACCCAATATACCGACACAATCCCTCAGCACTAATAGAGGTACCAACAGTTGCACTTCCTCTTTTCCTCCACCCACTACACCCATAGTTCAGGTTCCCCAAACCAAAAAAAATTGTGTAGTCACAAGGTCGCAAAACAACCTCATCAAGCGATGCAAAATTACTGACAATACTGCCCAAATAAACCAGCATGTACCTCTTACCCCTGTAACCCATAAACAAGCACAGAGATTTTCATATTGGAGAGATGTTATGCAGGTTGATTTTGATGCATTAATGAAGAACCAGACCTGAGAGTTGGTTCCACTAGATCACACCTGCTATGTTGTTCCCTGTAAGTGGTTGTTCCGAAGTAAGACTAAGATTGATGGATCCATTGATAGGTACAAAGCACGATTGGTTGCCAAGGGGTTCACTCAAAGGCCTGGGGTTGATTTTCATAAGACATACAGTCCAGTTGTCAAACCCACCACGATTCGTACCATGCTCACCCTTGTTGTACAACGAAATTGGGCCTTACATCAAATTGATGTCAATAATGCTTTTCTTTGGGGGAAGCTTCACGAAAATGTCAGCATGTCTCAACCCCCTGGCTATGAAGATTCGGCACATCCTGACTATGTTTGCCATCTAAAAAGGCAATCTACGGACTGCGCCAAGATCCTAAAGCTTGGTATGATGCACTCACCAATTCTTTGGTCCAAATGGGATTCCACATGTCCGAGTCTGATAATTCTCTATTTGTTCTTCATAATTTGGGAGTAACTATTTATGTTCTAATTTATGTGGACGATATCATACTCACGGGCAGCAATGAAGTACTCCTTCAGCAAGTCATTACCTCTCTTTCCAAAACATTCTCTCTTAAGTATCTTGGTTTACTACACTATTTCCTGGGCATTGAGGTACATAGAGATGATGATGGCCTGTTTCTTAGTCAATCTAAATATATACAGGAGGTGCTACATGACACTCAGATGAAACAATGCAAAGGCATCCACTCACCAATGAGTACATCGGCAACACTATTGGTAGATAATGTAGCTCCCAAAACTGATGGCACAGAGTATAGAAGTGTACTTGGAAAGCTCCGGTACCTTTCACTTACCTGACCTGACATCACCTATGCAGTAAGCAAACTTACTCAATTCAATATCTCTCCCTCTGTGGCTCACTGTCAGGCAGTTAAACGACTACTTAGGTGTCTTAAAGAAACCTCCAGTATGGTGTCCATATTTCCCCACAGCAGTCCACCAATCTTACTGTTTATGCTGATGCGGATTGGGTGGGCAATATTAATAATCGCTGCTCAATATCAGGTTACATTATATTTCTTGGCACAACACCTATTTCTTGGTGCTCTCGTAAGCAACCGACTGTCTCTCGCTCCTCCACTGAAGCAGAATATAGGGAAGTTGCTTCTGCGCTGTCCCAAACAAACTGGATCACCCACTTGCTCAATGATCTACATGTGCTACTCTCTATTGTTCCCATAATACTTTGCGATAACCTTGGAGTCACCTACATTATTGAAAACCTAGTGCATCATACAACAATGAAGAACCTCGAGGTTGATCTTCACTTTGTTCGCAACCAAGTTCGCAATGGCCTAGTTCAAGTCTCACACGTTCACTCCGCTGATCAAATTGCAGATCCACTCACCAAACCATTGTCTAAGAAAGTCTTCCAGCGCATGCTTCCCAAGTTACGTGTTGTCTCTTCACACCTAACTTGAGGGGGGCGTAATAGAGCACATATGTTGTGCACGTAACCACATTAGCTTTAAATTAGGATTTCAGTTTATTTAGGAATCAAGCCTTCAGTTAGGATTGCTCACGTAACTTAATATGCTCCTATTTCCTAGGAGTTAGCTTTGCACAATTTGTTTTGTTTGATGTGTATACAAACTCCATTGGAATCTCATTAATGAATATACTATTTTCAATCTACTTCTCTGAACTTATAGAGAAATATATGATAATGGTGAAATACCTATATAGTGAGCCACAAGATCAGTTGGTTGTGTCCCAAAAGTTGGAAGGCCTGGATCTAGAATTTTTAGCTACTGTGTTCAAAATAGTACATCAGACATACTTTTTAGATGAAAAGAAGAAATATCCGAGGCCACAAAATTCATGTGTGTCCTTAAGAAATTTAATCCCTTCACTATACCAAAGGTTGTGAATCCTTTTCTCCCAAGATAAAAGAGATATACTTGTTAAAGAAGTAGTGACACCTCAAATTTCAGCAAACTCAAAAGTCAGCAACGAAATCACTCAAAGACTTGGCTTTGTTTATAAGAAAATATATGCAGAAGAAGAAAAAAATCAATGCAAAAACTAAGGAAACACCTCACTATTTATATCTAGTGATTTGTGTTGAATAGGTGTGAACTCACACGCTCAAAACAGACTCATCTGTTCTAAACAGGTATGGCATTTGTTGGGAGGAAATGTTTGTTCAGAAGGAATAGGGCATGTCCGAAATAATTTCATGAATATCAAATAACTTTGTTCTGTGAATTAATTAATTAATTAACTAATGAATAATTCAATTAATTATTATTAGGAAAAATAAATTAATTAATGAGACTGACAAATAAACTTCATCAAAAAAATTATCAGCCAATCACATCAATTGTCGTAGTCAAAGTCAAAACTGAGTCGTACTAGCGACGAAGACGACGACACGAGAGGGAGCTGACTTCCCAACACTTAAATAGCTATAGAAAGTCATTACAAATATAAGGAAAAAACTTTTCCTCTATTCTACGAATGAGGGAGAATTAACTTTTCATTTCCCCTTCACTTAGTTTTCCCACATTTCTCGATTTACAGCTTACTTAAACCCAACAATCCCCCAAATTAATGGGGAATGAGTATTGTTAAAAACATATGCTTGGAAAAACTGTGTGATTCGTAAGTAAGGATTAATTGCATCAAGATAAGTATGTTTCCCTTTGAACTTTTCATAGTGAACATAAACCAGATATACTCGGTCAATCAGTAGATTTGATATCTCTGAACTGTCTAGTTTTGGTGTATACCTAGACAACATAAGTCACATAGTTAACCCTTTAACTGTCACGACCCAGGGGTACTGTCTAGATGTAACAAGGTGCACAAGACCCCGAGAGGCCTCATGCAAGCCACTTAGCATATCATAACATATAGCAATAATAAAGATGCAAAAATTTAAAATATTTTTCCATAATATCAAAGTCTTTTATAAAACGAGTGGAAGTCTATTACACCTTTGTCTCAAACCATCTAAAACATGAACAAATTTGGGACTCAGCCCATACAATAGTTCTAAATGTAAAATAAAGAATAAGAACATGGTGGCTATCTCCTCGAATACTATGAGGACTCACTAAAACTTCAACTCCTTGCTTCTACTAATATCCTAGCCACGGGGATGGAAGTCAATATCGTCGTACCCTACATTTGATAAGAATGTAGGCAAGAGTATGCATTAGTACAAAATGTACTTAATATGATAGCTAGCCTAAATCATCAACATAGGCATAACATAAGCATTAGTTAACATAAGACATAATCCATAAACATAAGAGATACATTATATTCATAAGCATATTCAATACTTAGATCATCATAACATTTGAGGAACACTTCATAAGTAACGTCAAAGCATACTTAATCAAGGCATGTATAAGACCCCATAAATCTCACCCATGCTAAGTAGACCACCTTGGACCATCATTTATGTTCATCATCTTTTATTCTCATCCTTAGCTTATTTCTCATAGACAAGGTAAAGTTCGCCTTTAGTCATACATATCAAGGAAGGCAACTCTAGCAATAATCCAAGCCAATTACACATCATACAAGAAAATATCATATTAGAACATACTTACGATACTTCCTTGAAGTAACCTTGTTTCATCATAAACATGCTACTCAAGCTATTCATGAAGGTATTTTATATCACAACTTCAAGGTAAATCAATTAAGATAACTCTATAGATCATGCGTGAGAAAACCTTCCACCGTCAATGATTACTTGCTTTTATATTCAATTAGGTAAGAAGCCTTTCAACCTAGAATCCTTCTATGTGAGAAAACCTTTCACATTCATGCATAGGTGTGTATATGAGAATGTTCTTTCAACACAACAACAACAACAATAACATGGATACTTTACTCTCAAAGCATCATTAATACTATTGCAAAGATTTCATAGAAAATGCATAATCTCATACTTTACCTCCTTGAGGTTCTAAATTTTCATTCAATCATCACATCTAGAATTATAGCATTAGACATGGATTTCATTATAACTGATGTGATTCTATCACTTCATGCATTCAAACATTCATAAGGTAGATTAGGTGGATAAATTCCTTCCACAACCATTCTATCTAATAGTCTACCATTATCATATAAGCTTTACTCTTAAAGCCTTAACATCCATAATTCATCATATTAGCTTTACTCTCAAAGCCCTAGTAATCAAAATTCATAACTATAAGCTTTACTCTCAAGGTAATACTTCTTACCATCATCATATATGCCTAGATCTCAAGATATTCTAATCACATGCTTCATTCTTTAGCAATTCTAATCATATATCATCATCTAGGCATAAACACAAACATTACTAATCATGATTCAACATGCATACTTTAGCCTCAATTAATTCATATCTATATACCCTAATCTCAAGCAATCTACTATACATTTCTTCAATACTAGAAGATTATCTCTAAATCCTCAATTCCCTCTTTCGAGGCACAAAATCCAATTACTTCAATTTCATCTTTCTATACATGGGTTAGGCATGGAAACATGTAATTTCATCTTAAAAACATGATTTACTACTAATTTCATCATAAACAATCATTATCCTCAATTGGATCAACATACATCAATACCCACAACATTGGAAGAAACCCTAACTAGAATTGGGGATTTCATCTTCAAAATTGGGGAAAACTAGGGAACTCCATGGATGAAGAGATATAATACCTTAGTCACAATGCCCTCAAAATCTTGGAGATTGGGTTCCTTGATTTTGACCTAGCTTCAAAGTCTATCTTCTTCTTCAAGTTCTAGAGAGAGAAATATTTTAGAGGATGAACTTTGGGATTCTTTTGAGGTTTTGGAAATAATGACTTAATTGGGGAGTTTAAAGGGTCAAAAATAGCTTATATAGGTGTACTAAGTCTAGGAAAAATGACCTCACTCAATGCCCACTTAAATAGGAATTTCCCAAAATGCCCTTAATTGGGCAGCCTAGTGCCAGGCACCACGGCATGCTCCACGAGCCGTGGTCCTCAGCACTGGACGTGGTCCTACCCGTGGTCCTTGGTCCAGTGGCTAGGCCACCAAGTCTTGGCCTCCATAATTTGAAGGCATCTTCACGGGCCTTCCCACGAGCCGTGGTCTTCACCACTGGCCGTGAAGTGGCTCGTGAAGGTGAGCCATCTTGGGAAGCTTCAAGGTAGCTACTACCTTAGCCACCACAGACCACTCCACGAGCCGTGGTCCTCACCAATGGCCATGGTGGTGGTCGTGAAGATAGGCAGTACCTTGGCAAGCTTGGGGCAGCCTTGGCCCTTGCCTTGGCCCTTGCCCCTTTGCCTTGGCTCTTGCCCCCTTGCCTTGGCTCTTGTTGCCCTCATACTTAGCCCTTGTTGGCCTACTAAACTACCGGGTGTTACAATATCTCCCCCTTGGGAACATTCTTCCTCGAATGACGGTTCTAGACACCTTACGGAAGGCAAGACTCAATACTAGCAGCCCATCATGCATGCAACTCATCTAAATGCACACAACTAAAGAGGAACTTCATCTCCAAACTAAAGAGCACCGTCTCTTTCAACTCTACTAAGGTCGGATCCATACCTTGCTTAACTTTCACAACTAACACAAAAGACGATCCGGAACCATCTTAAACCATAACACTACCCTTGGTAGAGTCTACTAACCGAACAACATTACTACAACTCATAATGACCATACCGGGTTCTAGAAGTCATCTTCGGGACATCATCATCTTTCACCCTAATTTCGTGCTAGTCTGACCTAAGGTCAAATCTTTAAAAGGTAACTAACTCTTTGAAGTTGGTCAACAATTAATCATATCTTCCTCACCTTAACTAGGTGTTACATACAACCCTTAAAGTCAACTTTAAGACAAAACATAATCCAAACTTACGGCATAGATTTTTTCCCTTTCCATTCTCGGATAGGCTCATTCAGGAACTAACAATTTGACTACATGGGTTATACAATCACATAGGATCATAATAGGAGTGCAACCAAACCATCACAAATATAACATCAAAATCTAGCAAATCACAAACATCAATTAAGAAGCTATCAACATAACGGGATCCACATCGGGAGCACACCCTTCTTCACCTCTAGCTTGAAGTGCATAAAACTGGTTTCGCTTATGAGGCTCCTCTCTTCCTTTAGCCTTTGCCTTAAGACAATTCCATATTTTGTGACCACTTTCGCCACAACTAAAACAACCCTCTATGCCGGCTAAACATCTACCCTCATGTCTCTTTCCACACCTAGCACAAGTAGGCCATAGGGATTCACTACTGATTCCTTACGGTTTAGGGTTAGAAACCCTATCTTCATTATACTTAGGAGCCTTGGAAGAACCTTGTCCGGAAAACCTTTGTCGATTCCTAGAGTGACCATGTCTATCGGACCCATCATGAAAGGACTTATCATTATCCATTCTAGACATCTTTCTCTCCCTAGACCTCTCTTTTAGTTTCTCTTCCTTAATTTGTAGGCAATGAGTCATAAGACGAGAAATATCCATGCCATTTATAAGCATAGCCCTACGACATTCTTTCACTACCGAATCGGACACACCAGACATAAACTTACTCATTCCCGACCTAGGGTCGGCCACTAGAGATGGAGCATACTTCGACAATTGGGTGAACTTTAGAGTATACTCCTTCACGCTCATACTTCCTTGATGAAGGTTAAGAAACTCATGCACCTTTGCTTCCCTCATCTCAAGGGGAAATAATATATCCAGAAAAGCGGACTTAAATACTTCTGACTCTACAGGACCCGCTCCTACCGGCCTAGCTTCTTTCCATTGATTGTACCACCCTTGAGCAACACCTTTCAATTGGTAAGCGGCCAATTCCGCCTTCTGTACCTGAGTCACTCCCATAATAGCAAGTACCTTATACACCTCATCTATAAACTCTTGAGGATCTTTCTCAACTTTGGAGCCATAAAATTCCGGAGGGTTCATCCTAGTAAAGTTCCTCACTCTTGAAGCCGTTGTATTCACATTAGGGTTCGCGGGAGCTACCATATCTCTATTGGCTTGGGCCGTCACGGCTTGAGCCAACACTTGAAAAGTCATCCTCATCTCCGTAATAGTCACATTCTCACCCAAAGGGTCAATCAGAGCTTGTGGAGCTTGTGGAGGTGCTTCTTGATCCACATTGCCCTCCTCATTCCTTCTAGCATTAGTCCTTGTAGTAGCCATATCCTGAAGACCATCGGGTAAGGATTAACAGAAAGACCTTATAGAGTTAAACTCTATCGCACGACTTAGAGTAATGAAGAAGTGAGGTTTCCTAATCATCTAATAGCTTCCCATTCATAAACGTGGCACGTTTCACACTTATGAACAAGACTCTACTAGACGTGGTTTAGAGACATCCTAGAATCATTCTAAACCTTGTGCTCTGATTACCAATTTCGTCAAGACCCAGGGGTACTGTCTAGATGTAACAAGGCGTACAAGACCCCGAGAGGCCTCATACAAGCCACTTAACATATCATAACATAAAGCAATTGAAATGATGTGGAAATTTAAAACATTTTTCCATAATATTAAAGTCTTTTATAAAACGAGCGGAAGTCTATTACACTTTTTTCTCAAACCATATAAAACATGAACATCTTTGGGACGCAACTCATACAATAGTTCTAAACATAAAAGAAAGACATAAGAACATGGTGGCTATCTCCTCGAATACTATGAGGACTCACCAAAACTTCAACTCCCCTCTTCTACTAATATCCTAGCCACGGGGATGGAAGTCAATATCGCAGGACCCTACATTTGATAAGAATGTAGGCAAGAGTATGCATTAGACAAAATGTACTAAATATGATAGCTAGCATAAATCATCAACATAGGCATGACATAAGCATTAGTTAACATAAAACATAATCCATAAACATAAGAGATACATCATATTCATAAGCATAGTCAATACTAAGATCATCATAACATAAGAGGAACACTTCATAAGTAACCTCAAAGCATACATAATCAAGGCATGGATACGACCCCATAGATCTCACCCATGCTAAGTAGACCACCTTGGGCCATCATTTATGTTCATCATCTTTTATTCTCATCCTTAGCTTATTTCTCATAGACAAGGGAAAGTTCACCTTTAGTCATACATATCAAGGATGGCAACTCTAGAAATAATACAAGCTAATAACACATCATACAAGAAAATATCATATTAGAATATACTTACGATACTTTCTTGAAGTAACCTTGTTTCATCATCCTTCCTTGGTTAGGGACTTGTCCCTCTTTAGCTCTTGCTACTATTCATGGAAAGTACTTCTTTACTTACTCCACAACAAGTCATCACACATGAATGGTTACAGTTTACCAATTCAAGGCTACCAAGGAAAAACACATCATTATGGTAGACCAAGCTATCATGGAAAGCATACTCTCATGTAAGTCCAAGCTAATCAAAAAAAGAATCCTTCGGGGTATTAAATAGCTTGTAGCCATAGCTCAATGAAGGGTACTATTGCTCAATCCAAGCTACCAATGAAATGGTTTGGCCTCACCAAGTCATGCTACCATGCAAGCATTCTATTATGCTAGTTCAAGCTAACCTTAAGAAGGGTACGATTTCTCAATCCAAGGCTACCATGAGATCTTCTACTCAAGCTACCATCAAATGGTCTTGTCTTACCAAGTCAAGCTATTCATGAAGGGATTTCATATCACAACTTCAAGGTATATCAATTAAGATAACTCTATTGATCATGCGTGAGAAAACCTTTCACCATCCATGATCACTTGCTTTTAGATTCAATTAGGTGAGAAAGCCTTTAAACCTAGAATCCTTCTATGTGAGAAAACCTTTCACATTCATGTATAGGTTTGTATATGAGAATGTCCTTTCAACACAACAACAACAACAATAACATGGATACTTTACTCTCAAAGCATCATCAATACTATTGCATAGATTTCATAGAAAATGCACAATCTCAATACTTACCTCCTTGAGGTTTTAAACTTTCTATCAAACATCACATCTAGAATTCTAGCATTAGACATGGATTTCATTATAACTCATGTGATTCTATCACTTTATGCATTCAAACATTCATAAGGTAGATTAGGAGGGTAATGTACTTCCACAACCATTCTATATAATAGTCTACCATTATCATATAAGCTTCACTCTCAAAGCCTTAACATTCATAATTCATCACATTAGCTTTACTTTAAAATCCCTAGTAATCAATATTCATAACAACAAGATTTACTGTCAAGGTAATACTTCTTACCATCATCATATATGCCTAGATCTCAAGACATTCTAATCACATGCTTCATTCTTTAGCAATTCTAATCATATATCATCATCTAGGCATAAACTCAAGCATTACTAATCATGATTCAACATGTATACTTTAGCCTCAATTAATTCATATCTATATGCCCTGATCTCAAGCAATATACTATACACAGCATCAATCCTAGAAGATTATCTCTAAATCCTCAATTTCCTCTTTCAAGGCACAAAACCCAATTACTTCAATTTCATCTTTCTAGACATGGGTTAGGGATGGAAACATGTACTTTCTTCTTAAAAACATGATTTACTACTAATTCCATCATAAACATCATTATCCACTCAATTGGATCAACACATCAATACCCACAACATTGGAAGAAACCCTAACTAGAATTGGGGATTTCATCTTCACAATTGGGGAAAACTAGGGAACTCCATGGATGAAAGAAGTCCACGAATGAAGAGGTATCATACCTTAGACAAAATGCCATCAAAATCTTGGAGATTGGGTTCCTTGATTTTGACCTAGCTTCAAACTCTATCTTCTTTTTCAAGTTCTAGAGAGAGAAATATTTGAGAGGATGAACTTTGGGATTCTTTTGAGGTTTCGGAAATAATGACTTAATTTGTGAGTTTAAAGGTTTAAAAATAACTTATATAGGTGTACTAAGTCTAGGAAAAATGACCTCACTCAATGCCCACTTAAATAGAAATTTCCCAAAAAGCCCTTAATTGGGCAGCCTAGTGTCAGGCTCCACGAGCTGTGGTCCTGCCCGTGGTCCTTGGTCCAGTGGCTAGGCCACCAAGTCTTGGCCTCCATAATTTGAAGGAATCTTCACGGGCCTTCCCACGAGCCGTGGTCTTCACCACTGGCCGTGAAGATGCTCATGAAGGTGAGCCATCTTGGGCAGCTTCAAGGCAGCTAATGCCTTAGCTATCACGGACCACTCCACAAGACGTGGTCCTCACCACTGGCCGTGGTGGTGGTCGTGAAGATGGGAAGTACCTTGGCAAGCGTGGGGCATCCTTGGCCCTTGCCCCTTTTCCTTGGCTCTTGCCCTTTTGCCTTGGCTCTTGTTGCCCTCATACTTAGCCCTAGTTGGCCTACTAAACTATGGGGTGTTACATTAACTATTTTTTATATTCAATGTCTTGTTCGTTTCTACCAGAAACACTTCTTGGTTTATAAGTGCGTTGAGAATTAGCCTTACGAAATTCTTCTTGAAGTGACTTATACTCATACTTTCATAGGTGAATACAAAGCTTGTAGTCCTATAAATACGCTAGCTTATATACCTTATATCAAAGTTAGATATCATTAAAAAGTCTCAATACTTCATCCTTGATACTGAACATTGTGTTACCACAAAATCAGAGATGTTCTTCCACAACGATCGGTACTTCGTGCTGAAGTTTGAAAATACCAGAAATATAGATGAGGTATTGCTATTAGGGCCACATCTAATCAATATCTAACCAATCATTGTGAAGCCTTGGGAGAGATTCTGAATACTATCCCATTTTGGGTAAAGTAACATGATCTCCCACTCAATTGATGGTAGTGGAAACACTTAGAAGGATCAACAGTAGATTGGGAAACCCTCTGTTTACTGATAAGTGCACTTCAAATTTTAAGAGGATATCATATGCCTGGATGGCAAGATGTTTGAGCAGGCAATCAACTATAAATAAAGGCAATCACCTATAAATGGAGGCTTGTGTTCTTCTATAAGTGCCTCTAGATAAGACACCAATACCAACTAAAAATATAGAAATAGGTAGGAGGAACTACAAAACAGCAAGTGTAGGGGACAATATGGAAAGGGACCAAACAGAAGAAATGTACAAGCTAAAAATCATATGGCCAAGAAAGTTTAGCAAAAGAAAGCTCAGGCTAAGAAAAACAATGGTGTGCCAACGCAACTGGATAAAATTGATATTCTGTGGATAGAGACTCAAAGTTAACAAATCTCACCTGAAGGATTGAAGCAAGTAAAAATCAAGTCAACAGTAAAAAAAGGAGGAGTGTAGGTATTTGTATCGAAGACTAAAAATTGGTATAACCCACTTGATGAGAATACCCTACAAACTATGATCATGAAACTTATTCGCAATTCATACATTGCTCAATCAATGTACTTGAGCTGGATACTAGTTTTTACTTCAATATCATTTATGGACTACATAATATCGAGCATAGGAGGAGTCTTCGAGATGGTCTAAAAATGTTTTATTCTAGCTAGTCAAACTCCTGGTTGATAATGGGTGACTTGAGTGTTGTGCTAAAGCCTCAAGATAGAATAAGAGGGGCTCCTATACATGACAGAGAAACTCGGGATTTCTCAAACCTTCTCATGGATACTAGTTTGACAGAACACAAGTTTGGGGAGATTCTATATATGGAAAAATAGTCATGTTCATAGAAAGATTGATAGGGCATTTGTTAATTCCTTATGGATGACTGAATTGCCTTACCTTGAGTTTATGATCATTGACCCATTTATATCTGACCACGATCCTTTGTACATCAACCTTACACAATCAGTAGGCCACATGGAGCCAAACCTTATAGGTTTCAAAACCACCTTGCTAAACATAAAGACTTTCTCGAGATAGTTAGTGTAGTTTGGGATATACAAATGGAAGGTCAACCTGTGATCAGAGTATGGTCCAAGTTGAAATCTATCAAGGATTCCATGAAGATCATGCAGTCTAAGGAGTATTTAAATAAGGGAGAAAATATGAAAACAACTTAGGAGCAAAAAAATAGATGAGAAGGCCTAACCAATTGTCCAAGTTATTTGAAAAAGATAAATACTGCCAAGAAGCGTTGAAAAAATTACTAAATATTGAGGAGACCAATTGACACAAAATTCTAGAGTACAATGACTGAGGTTGGGGAATCTAACTCCTGAAATTTACTTATTAGAAGTACTTCTATGAAACACATATAATCTCAAAGGTATGCAATATATGCAACACCAAACTATGAAGAGATAACACCAATAAGCATATGATCTAGTAAAAGATTGTCACAAAAAACACACAAGAAACTAACAACAAAGTTCTCAAAGCTGAAGAAACTAAATGAAACAGTCAAATGAAAAAATATTTGGTAAAATCTTGTCACCAGCTCTCTACTTCCTTCCATCCGCAAAGCTAAGTTGGGAGAAAAAGATATCACTCCATCTGCATAAAAAAGATTTTTTTTAATCAAAAACATCATCATACTAGTCTAAACGTATGAATAATTTGTTCTTAGTGCTATCATGAAAGTAGTTTTCTATTTAAAAACATGTTGCAGTCACTCCAGAGGTTACTCATAATGATTTTTTTTCACCTTGGTTTCCATCTACTTTATTATATTATTTTACATTTTACACTGGTCGTAGTAACCATGTAAGCACTAGCAGTGATTGTTCAATTATGCAATCCTATGTGAAATTCATTTCACAGTTAGGTGAAGAGCTAAGCCCAGCAGGGGACAATTCTCGTAACTGGGATAAGTAGTGTACCTTCTTCCATTTTGCTTGTGGAATATCATTTTGTTAATGCGAAGTTCCAACATCTTCATCGGCAAGATGCACAAACAACATCCTGAGAACTCACTACAAGCATAACATAATAGAATGTAGTTAAAACTTAAGTTTTATTATAATACTTTTTGTTTCTTTCTTGTGATGGGATTTCCATAACATCATTTGGTTGACGAGAGGTCTCGTCATCTTCCTTGGAAAGCTGCACACACAAAATTGATTCTCATAATAATAGTTGAGGGTGACGTGGAATACAAAGTGTATGCAAGTTACTTAATTATAGAGAAATTTAAAAGATGGAGAAAAATACACTTACTTCATGAACACTTGTAGGTTCATAAGATACACCGATCCCAACATAGTCATCAAAAGTTATATGTAGCTGCTCAAGGTTGAACAACTTCCTTCTTCACCTGGAGTTCACCAAATCATGTAAAATAACATAATATACTTATGTTAAGTAAGTGTTTTAGGGTATGCCTCTACCACCACTAATTTTTCCCTCCTCATTCAGTAATAACATACGTCCTCCACAAAGAAAAATCAAAACTAATATAAGTCTGTAAGGTGTTTAATTTCTAATAAATTACCATTGATGTCTTTTTTCTATTTTTTGTCGAGTATTGTCTTCTCAACATAGCCATATTGGTCCTTTTTTCCCATTACTGTATACATCAGATTTTTGGTTCTGCTTCATCTTCTTACGTTCCTCATTTTCTTTCCTTCTCATCTCAGTTTCATGCCAAAGATACTTAGAATTATTAAAAAAACAAGTTCACTGAATTATATATCTAAATTTAAGAATTCATGTTGACAGAAAAGTTAATTCTTCCCTTGATAGTAATGGGTTCAAAGTTAGAAAACAAAGAGTACTAACAAATTCATGTTTTTTCAGATTTGTTTTTTCTAATCATGGTTTCTTTTTCTTATACTCTTCTTTCTCATTCTAATACTTACTTTGAATCCATTAGTACTATCAAGGGAAGGTTTAACTTTTCTGTCAAAATGAATTCTTAAATTTAGATATATAATTCGGTGAACTTAATTTTTATATAACTCTAAAATATCCTTGGCATGAAATTGGAATGAAAAAAAGAAAAGGAGGACCATAAGAAGATGAAACATGACCAAAAATCTGATGTAGACAATGATCAGAAAAAGGGAAAGGACCGTTATGACTCTGTTGAGAAGACACAACTCGACAAAGAACTAAAAAAAGGCATCAATGGTAATTAATTAGAAACTATACATCTTACAGGCTTATTTTAGTTTTCTGATTTTTCTTTGTGAATGACGTATATTATTATTGAATGAGGAATTGTTGGTAAATTTCAGAAGTATGAGTTATTAGAAAGCAGAGAATTCAAGAACAATAATATTGGTCGAAGAACATTTTTATTGTTGTCTTCAGATTATATTTATAAGATTGGAATGAAAAAAACAGAAAGCAGTAAACCCACGACTAGCAGATTCCTAACTCACTAACTTACTCCTAAATAATAGGAATAGATGGCTAACAACTAATTGACTAAGTCTTATCTAATATAAAGCAGTAAAAGTAAAATTAACTTCAGTTGAAAAAGAAAATTCTTAACACTCCTCCTAGCTTTTGAAACTGCAAACTCCAATTTTCTGTCTGAGAAGCTCAAACTTGCTGACTGGTAAAGACTTAGTGAATAGATCAGCCAATTGTTCTTCCGTCTTGCAGTAGACAAGAGTTATATCTCCATCTTTTTGCATTTCTCTCGAGAAAAAAACTTGATTTTGAAGTGCTTAGTTCTTCCCTGAAACACAGGATTGTGAGATATAGCTATTGCTGCTTCATTGTCCACGAACACTTTGATGCTTCCAGTCAGTTCCATATGCAAATAAACCAGAATTTTCTTCAGCCACGATGCTTGATTTACTGCCGCTGCAGCTGCCACAAACTCAGCTTCGGCAGTAGATTGAGCCACAATATCTTGTTTCTTACAACTCCATGAGAAAATTCAAGAACCAAGACTAAAACAGTACCCTGAAGTACTCTTTGCATCATCCTCGGAACCGCCCCAATCACTATAGGAATACCCACAAAGCTTCACAGGTTGACTCTTCTGAAACTTGACTCCATAGGTGATGGTTCCTTTGATGTATCACACAACTTTTTGGCTGCCTGCAAATGTATTTCACTGAGACAATGCATGAACCTTGATAAAACACTTACAACATACAGTATATCGGGTCTTGTTGTTGTAAGATACATTAAACACCCAATGAAACTTCTGAAGTATGTCTCATCCACCTTTTCGGCTCCATCATCTTTACTTACTTTCTCTTTTTGGTTCATCGGAGTACTAATCTCTTAGAGAATTTTCAAATTTTAATTTCTTGAGAATTTTCTTTGCGTACGTTTTTTGGAAAACGAAAAACTCATCTTTACCTTGTGTAATCTCTATTCCAAGGAAATATGTCATAAGACCAAGATCAGACATTTCGAAAGCTTGCATCATATATTGCTTGAACTCATCAATTAGATTTTCACTACTCCTTGTAATCAAAAGGTCATCCACATAAAGAGAAACAACAAGAATCTCACTGCTATTATGTTTAACATACAGTGTCAATTCTGAAAGACTCTTTTCAAAATCGAGACCAAGCAAATAATAATCTATTCGACTATACCAAGCTCTTGATGCCTGTTTTAAGCCACAAAGAGCTTTCTGTAGTCGATAGAGTTTATCTTCCTTTCCATCTATAACAAACCCTTCAGGTTGCTCAACATAAATTTCTTCTTCAAGAATGCCATTAAGAAATGCTAATTTGACATCCATCTGATGCACTTTCCAGCCACGTTGTGCAGAAACAATTATAAGCAATCTGATCATGTCGAGCCTAGCAACTGGAGCAAAAGTGTCAGAATAATCTACACCAAAAATCTTTGCATAACCCTTAACTACAAGCCTTGCTTTATGCTTGTTGATTGAACCATCAACATTTAGCTTGGTTCGGAACACCCATTTTACCCCAAATACTTTTCTACCTTGAGGTTTGTCAACAAGCTGCCACGTATCATTTTTTCGATCATAAACAACTCCTCCTCCATTGCATTTCTCCACTTGGGGTCTTTGAGAGCATCTTTAGGGTTGACAGGCTCACAAATTGCAACATTGCATCTCTCATATATATCAGAGAGAAATCGAGTTCCCCTAACTGGTGGATCATTGTCCCTTTCATTTAACCACGAGCTTGTTTGCTGGACGAAATTCCTTGAGTCATCCCAATCCCATTCTTCATTATCCATGAAATGGACATCTCTGCTAATAGCAATCTTCTCACCTTTAGGTTGAAAGATTTTGTACTCTTTTGAAACATTACTATACCCAATAAAAATGCTTGGGGCAGCCTTCTTATCTAGTTTATCCTGTTTGACTTGAGGAACATAGGTAAAATAAAGATAACAAAACACTTTAAGAAAATACAGTGGAGGCTTGTATCCATACCATGCTTCAAAAGGAGTTTGATCTTCCACAACTTTTGAGGGAAGTTGATTTTGTAGGAACATAACTGTATTTGTTGCCTCTGCCCAAAACATCTTTGGCAAATTCTTTTCGTGCAACATACATCTTGACATCTCCATGATAAATATGTTTCTTCTCTCACTAACTCCATTTTGTTCTGGAGTATAAGGAGCAGTAAGTTGACATTCAATCCCTGCTTCCTCACAAAATAGACTACATTGATGAGAAGTGTACTCCTTGCCATTGTCAGATCGTAAAATCTGAATTTTGCAGCAACTTTCATTTTCCAACTTTGATTTCAACTTCCAGAAATTGCTCTTGACCTCTGATTTGTACTTTAAAAAATAAATCCAGCACATTCGGGTCAGATTATCAATAAAATATCATAATAAAGACTACCTTTAAGTGAAGGAGAACTTTGGGGTGCTCCAATATCGGTGTGAACCAGCTGCAACTTTCTTGTTGCTCTCCAATTTGCCTTTGGGAATGGAAGTCTACTTTGTTTTCCAAATTGACAAGCCCGACAATTTTTAGAACTCGCTCCCAGTTTAGAAAGGTTCTCGACTATCACCAATTCTTGCATTTTGAGAAGCCCTTGATAATGATAGTGTTCGCGTCTCTTATGCCATAACTCGGAAGCATTTTCTCTTGCCGAATACCACTTGTTCTTCCTCCAATGTATTTAATGAGAAACTTCATGTTTGGCCGCCAATGCTCTCTAATTCCATCTTCTCTTATAAACCTTCTTTGTTCTTGAGTCTGCAAGGAATTCATTAATTCTGCCAAAGTGATTTTTGACAGATTCTTGGTGTTCTCCAAAGTGGTAATGGTGGCTTCAAATCTTTCAGGTACAGTAACAAGAATCTTTTCAACAATACGCGAATCTTTAAATTCAGTTCTTCCTCCAATGGATTTAATGTGAAACTTCATGTTTGGCCGCTAATGCTCCCTCTCTAATTTTATCTTCTCTCATAACCCTTCTTTGTTTTTGAGCCTGCAAGGAATTCAATAACTCCGCCAAAGTGATTTTCGACAGATCCTTGGTGTTCTCCAAAGTAGTAACGGTCGCTTCAAATCTTTCAGGTACAGTAATCAGAATCTTTTCAACAATACGCGAGTCTTTAAATTCAGAACAAAGTAATCTTACTCTGTTTGCTATGCTCATAAGCCTGTCAGAGTATTCTTTGATGGTTTTCGATTCCTTCATCTTCTGTAACTCAAAGTCTCTACTGAGATTCAGTACTTGCATACCTTTGATACGATCATCTCCTTCATATTCTGCCTTGAGATAATCCCACATAGCTTTTGCTGATTTTAGAGACATGATACGAGTGAAAATTATTGAAGAGACTGCTGAAAATGACATGCCTTTGCCTTAGACTTTCTGGTTTTCTTGTCCTTGTGATTTTTGAGTTGAGCCATTGTTGGGTTTTCGGGTAGCGGAATAACTTCATAGTCTTCCTCGATTGCCTTCCAAAGATCTAAAGATTCGAGATAAGCTTCAATCCTCACTGCCCACATCTGAAAATTTTCACAATTGAAGACAGGAGGTGCCATTGCTGAAAAACTTGAGCTTTCTTCCATGTTTTATCTTTTGCTATTTCTGGTTGCGGTGCTTGAGTCACTTGAAACAATGACTCCCCGAAATACCCATAAATCCCGCAAGATAAAAAACTCTGAGACCAATTGTTGGTAAATTTCAGAAGTATGAGTTATTAGAAAGCAGAGAAGTCAAGAAGAATGTCGGTAGAAGAATATTTTTATTGATGTCTTCAGATTATATTTATAATACTCGAATGAAAAATAGAAAGCAGTAAACCCATGACTAGAAGATTCTTAAGTCACTAACTTACTCCTAAATAATAGGAATAGATGGCTTACAACTAATTGACTAAGTCTTATCTAATATAAAGCAGTAAAACTAAATTTAACTACAGTTGAAAAAGCAAATTCCTAAAAGGAATGAAAAATAGAGGTGGTAGAGGCATACCTTAAAACACTTACTTCACATAAATATATTATGTTATTTTAAAAAAATTGGTGAACTCCGGGTAAATATGGAAGCTGCTAAACCTGGAGCAACTACATATAACATTGATGACAATGCTAGGATCTATGTATCTTATGGATCTAAAAGTGTTGATGAAGTAAGTGTATTTTTCTCCATTTTTTCCCTATAATCAAGTAACCTGCCTATACTTTGCATTTCACATCACCCTCAACTTTTATTATAAGAATCAATTATGTGTGTGCATCCTGCCAAGGAAGATGACGAGACCTTTCGTCAATCAAAAGATATTGCGCAAAGCCCATCACAAGCAAAACAACAAAAGATATTATAATAAAACATAAGTTTTAACTACCTCCTGTTACGTTATGCTTGTAGTGAGTTCTTAGCATGTTGTTTGTGAATCTTGCCGATGAAGATGTTGGACCTTCTCATCAACAAAATGATATCATGTTCAAATTGACAACGATGTGATAAATCAAAAGGAAAATGCTAGCTGAATTGGAAGTTTTAGGTATGTGAGTGATTGTACTAGGCCTGTTATTGCATATGCAGTAAGAATACTTAGCAGGTTTCCAAGTAAGCCAAGTAATGCACATTGACATGTTATAACAAGAGTTATGAGATATTTAATTTTGATAAAAACATGTGATTTGTTTTATATAAAATATCCACTTTTCGTATGCCTATTAGAACACTTTATCAAGTGATTCCTATTCAACCACGGGTCAAATTTTTGATTCTGGTGATGGTGCTATTTGGTTGAAATTAAAAAAAAAGTGAAGTATAATTGCTAACTCTACCAAGGAGGCTCTTATATTGCTTTAGCTTTAGCTAGAAAGGAAGCAAATTGGTTGAGGGATTTTTTATTTCAAATACATTATTTTTTAAACCAATTCCTCCCATTTTAATTTATTGTGACAATATCGCTATAATTGGTAGAGTTCAAAATCGTTATTACGACAGTAAAAATCCAGACATATAATGAGGAAATAGAGTAATGTGATATCATATTTGACAAGTGGTACCATTGATGTTGATTGTGTCAAATCTTGTGATAATCTTGCAGATTCTTTTTCTAAGGCCTTAACAAGAGAAAAGGTCTGGAGCACATCGAAGGGATGGGACTGAAGCCAGTAAATTTATGAATCATATATGAGGAACCCAACCTGGGGACTAGAGATCCTATAATCAGGTTCAACAAAAAAAAATATGATGACTTATTGTGAAGTGCATTATTTTATTTCCCTTCCTATGATTGAGTACATTGTTTCTTGTAGTGAATTGTGGAGGTTGAGTTTGCAAAAACTCTTAATGAAAATTCGTAGCTTGTATGGGTGGAGTGTTAGCTTACAAGAGAACTCTCAACAATTTAACATATATGTAAGTATGGAAGTAGGCTACCTCCTATTAGAATTGGGCTTATTCTCAAAACCACTCGTGAAACCGGGATACCACAAAATCGTAATGTGCTGACTAGTAAAGCTCATGTCAACACCTTGATTATTGTGTGTGTGAGCAGTAATATTCTGAGACCACTATAACTCAAGAGTAAAAATCACTATTTTACCAAGTGGAGATTCATTGCATAGCGCACCTTAATTGTGCATAATAGTCTTCCTTGAGTAGATATACTCTCTTGTATTAATATTAAATATGAGAGGGAGATTGTTAATGTGGCATTTTTAATATTAATATTTAATATTGTTAATTTTCTTTATTATGGGGTACAAAGATGCTACTCTTTCTTGCCGTTGGTGGGCATTCATTGTGCCTTACTCCTATCTGTTGCTTCATGGAGAATTGCAGTGTGCTGAGCTGCTACATTTACTTTCTGTCCGTTGAGTACTTTAGAGAATTTCATTTTTCTCTTTACTGCTGCATTACTTTGTAGATGTTAGTGGCCAATGACTTATGGCCAAAAGGGGAGTGATAAGCTTTCTATATTTAGTAAGGCAATAACATGGATTCTCGAATAAATAGAAGTAGAAGATGAGTTTACTAGGTGAATCATTCTCCTCAATATTGTGAGTTCAGGCTTCACACATGTCTCATCTGCAACATCATTCGATTCACCAATATCAAGAAATTATGGGGATAGCCAGATATACGAAGGGCCTGTGGATTTGAATATAATCTGAAAACCACGGAGTGCCTCTCTTTGCATAAAACATAATATATGCCTGCTCTTCCAAAATAACTTCTTCTTGAACAAAAACAACCTATGACAAAATCAAATACAATATCAAGATATTGAGTTTGATTTTGTCATAGGTTGTTTTTGTTCAAGAATATGTTGTTTTGGAAGAGCAGGCATATGTTATGTTTTATACAAAGAGAGGCACTCCATGAATTTCAAATTGTATTCAAATCCACATGCCCTTCATATATCTTTTTATCCCCACAACTTCTTGATATTGGTGAATCGAATGATGCTGCAGATGAGACATCTCTGAAGCCTGAACTCAACAAGATTGAGGATAATGGTTCCCATGGTAAAATCATCTTCTACTTCTATTTATTCGAGAATTCATGTTATTGCCTTACTAAATATAGAAAGCTTATCGCTCCTCTTTTGGCCATTTATCTATCTATTTACTAATCAATTATCTTCCTATTCATTGCAAGGAAGAATTCCTCACCTATATATAGTAATGGTCTTTCCTTAATTTGTTTTGAGTACAAGAAAACTGAGAGTGTATAAAAGTTAGTGAAAAAGAGAGTTCCTATTAGTTGAAGGGATGTGCTCTTTTTGTGGAGCTTTGGACTCAACCCTTATCGAGAGTTTATTCAGTTTGTGATTGGGTTGTTGTATCTTGAAGGGGACAAGTAAAGTTTACTACTGCTGGACCGATGAAAATATTTATTGCAATGGACTTGAATCTCTTTAAAGAGAGCAAGATTTCTTTGTCTCAACCTGAAGATAAATATTTTATTCATTTTTACTTTCAATTGTAATTTGTAATCTTTGCAACTCTATGTCATAAAGTTTTTTTTACCATCAAGAATTAGTTAAATATTATAAATTTAAGAACAAATGTGTTTGTTTTTCTCATTTCCTCTCATTATTATTGTGTTCAATAACCAAGGTAAGTGTTTCTTGTATCCATTGGTGTGTATGTTTTTCTTTGATATCAAGTTCAATTTTCATCAAATGAACTTTCAACACCAAATAATATGTTTGGCCAAATTTTTTAGAGGAAAAAAGTGTTTCTTTTTCAATAATTATTTATTTTTAAAATTGAGGTGTTTGGTTACGCTTTTGGGAGAAAATAAATGTTTTTAAAGAGTAGCAGAAAAAGGTTTCCCATATAATGGACTAGTCTTTATTGTTTTTCATTTAAATGAATTGGTCTTTAATATTGCCCATAAGCAATCAAACTTGCGCCTAATGAGGCATAAGTTTTTTTATAAATTGAAGGCATAACTGGGGATAACTTGTGAAATATTATGACATGAAAAAATATAGATTTATGCCCTGCCAAAAATGTAATTTGTTATGAGAGGCAAAAATTAAAGACTAACACAAAATAAGGGCAAAAGTGCAAATGACCGGCTGTTTTTCAAAAGTTAGAAAAAATATTTTTCCCCAAAATTAATTTTTTTTGGAAAATACTTTTGAGAAAATATATTTAGAAATAATTTTTAAAAGTTTGGTCAAACACTTATTATTGTTCAAAAGTACCTTTTAATTTGATAAGTCAACACATACAGCTTCTCATAAAAAATACTTTTAAATAACAGTTTTCAAAATAAGCAAATTTTAGAAGTTTGGCCAGCAAATCATTTAATCTTTGAAGTTAAAACATAAGTCATGATTTTTGAAGTTTGGTAAGGTCACAATAGTTATAACTAAAATAACATTTATGATAGGCTATTAAATCACCCATTTATGTGACCTTGTTCCTTTCTAATATGCTTTTAAAAAAATGATATTTTTTTCAAATTTGATTACAAGTTTTATAGCTTCATAAAAGTTTTTCCATATTTAAAATCACATTTTTTGTTTATAAAAAAAAAGATTTTTTTCTAAAATTGCATGCCTAATCAGGCTGTATCACACAAAATTATGATGAGGGAGTAAGTCAGGTTGTGAATTTTAATTGACAACTAGGACACCTGGAGATACACTAACAAAATATAAAAAACATTTTAAAATCTCTTGGTACAATGAATACAACCCTAATGAACCATCAACTTTTACATTTATAGTAAAAAACTACAACATACAATTAAACATTTCCAATTGACCTAGATTTGACATTATCTTTTCATCTCCCAAATCAAATATCCTCTATATTGACCTTTCCCTTCTTCTCCCTATTTACATCAATTTCACTTCAAATTCTTCGTTCATAAATTTTCATTCCACTTCACATCATGGAATATCTCATTTTCTTGGCCATTACTCTACCCAATTTTCTCTTTTAATGAATCATTAAATCTCCTTTTCAATTTCATTGTGTTAAAAAATTGATATTTTTATTTTTGGAAAAATTATAAAAAAACTGTTTTAATTTTAATTGTATGATGTTGGCCTAAAAGTGAATATAAATTGTAAATTATGGTCAGTGACAATTTATATAATAAATCCTATACTAAATTTATTTGTTAAGGAATTGGAACTGGAATTGTTATTACTGTGAAAACCGTACCAAGTCTTAATTTCTCCAATGATCACTGATGATGAGTGGAATAGAAACATTTGATTCTACAAATTATTTCTGGCACTACTTGGTTCGGTTCCTTAATTTTTTTGTTGTTATTATCATATTGTTGATATATTGTTGTAGGTAATTAAATACTTGGTGTATTGTATTATATGAATATCACTAGATTTATGATATTGGAGAAATTAAGAATTAACCTTAGATTTGATATTTAAAAAAATATGAGAGTTAACATGTTAATTGGCATCAAGATTAGGAACTTGATAATCGAGTTGGGTGAGTTTTTGGGTCTTGGGTAGACATATAATAATATGGGTGTTGTTAGTTTAGAAATCTTATTGTGATTATTTATGTGAATAGATTTCATTGATCTAGAACCCCAACGAAAGGGGAATGCTCAAGTCCCGGAGTGATTGTTCGATTATTTGAGGCAAGTGAATTTCTCAACCCTTGTTAAGTGCATAGAATCGTGTATTTCCTTGTGGTATGTGTTGGGGAGTAATGGGACTTGGTGATGGGTTGACTTGTCCATATTGAATAATTCTAATTTTGAAAAAGGGGAATAAAAGGCAATGCGATTAATTATTGGTGTGTGATGTCTTGAGAATGATTTGAAAGGCTTATTGATTGATTGTTGGTGTTGTATCATGATTGTTTTGTTTTGAATTGTGCCTTTTTATGAAAATGGTCATCTCCTCATTATTTGTATGAACATGTCATTTGCATTGGTTCTGAGACATGGTTGTGACAAGTGTTATGTGAATTGAGAAAGAATAAGAAATTAAAGAGGATGTACCATTTCGAGGGATGTGTCACGCACCGCGACAAAGATTATGATTTGAGGGACATATCGCACGTCGCGAAAGATTCTATTATCAAGGGATATGTCGCACGCCGCTATGGATTTTACTATAGAGGGTCATGTCGCACGCCGCGATAGATGCATGGACAGATATATCCCCCATATGTCCCAGACTGAGAGACAGCGGGTGTGTATCACTAGGTCAGACATGAATCACTATACTTGGAATTACATTTCATTGCATTACATATCTTTATCATTTGTGAACCTGTGAGTGCCTTACCGTGGAACTTGTGATTGTTGAACTTGATCTCGTGTATTATTCATCTGAAATTGTTGAAGTGTTGTCATTGAGCTATATGTTATATTATTTGTAAACTGTTAGGTTGGATTGGTTTTAAGCAGGTTGTAGTTGTGGAGGTTTGGTTGGGGTGGTAGGAGTACCCGTATTTCTATATTCTTAACTTGTGGTCGTGGATTACCGCGTGGTTTGATACTCACCCTAAGCTTCTACATTTGTGTAGGTAATGAGCCCAAATTTGCATGATACTCTCTCTTATCTTCTTGTCCGAGGCTTCCTATGGAGATCTACGAGGTAGCTGATTTTCATCTCAACAGACCTTTTCACTCCTATCTAAGATCTTGTTCTACTTTAGAGACAACATCATTTGAGATTTGTTTATTCGTTTCATATCTATTGTAATGCATTAGAGGCTTGTACACGCGACAACCAGGTTTTAGGGGTATATTTAAGTTATATATGAATTTCCCCATTATTTTATAGTATTAGACTTTTATTCTCTTTTTACTTCTGCATTTATCATTTTTTTTTTTGTTTTAGGCTGACTTGTCTTGGTGGGATAAGACGAGTTCCATCACATCCATTTTTGGGTCGTGACAAAATGGTATCAGAGCCCCAGGTTCATAGGTCTCACGTATGTACTAGCCAAATCTAAGTCGAGTCTCGAGGATCGGTATGGAGACGTCTGTACTTATCTTTGAGAGGCTATGGTGACTTTTAGGAAAACTGTTCCCTTTTTGAATCTCTATCATGCGTCCTTGGTCTGGTCTAATTCTTATCTCTTCATTCAATTCTCTCTAACTTATAGTGATGATTCGTGCGTCGTTCTTCTTGTAAGAAGCTGGATTATCGTGTATGCTTGGATTTTAGATCTGGTACGAAGGTGGAAGTGATATAATTATGAAGAGGATGTGTCGTTATATTCGAAAGGGTTGAGTAAGGTGATAACTCGACGATGCATTTTGAAGATATATGAATGATGAGGTTGAACAATGATTTGAGGGATTTCATGAACGTGTTCTATATTTTTTTTGGTTATTTAGCCCAACAGAGGTGTAACACCCCGTTATTTGAAAGAGCTAAAATTAGAAAGCACCATTTTTGGAAAGAATGAAAATCTGGAATTTGGCAAGTTATTTTAAGTATAAGTTTTGGATCAACTTCAAACGACCATAAATCCAAGTACAGGATGAGTTAGGTGGGCTACAAGATATCAAATGAAAGGTCTTTGATTTATCTTTCCAACGCCACCGAGTTTTCTAGTTTTCGAGTTTCTATAAGGGAGATATGCCCGTTTGAAGTTGGGGTATCTGAATAAGGAAAGTCACCAGGATTTTAGAAGGAAAGTCACCAGGATTCTAAGTCGAGTCTCGAGGATCGGTATGGAGACGTCTGTACTTATCTTTGAGAGGCTATGGTGACTTTTAGGAAAACTGTTCCCTTTTTGAATCTCTATCATACGTCCTTGGTCTGGTCTAATTCTTATCTCTTCATTCAATTCTCTCTAACTTATAGTGATGATTCGTGCGTTGTTCTTCTTGTAAGAAGCTGGATTATCGTGTATGCTTGGATTTTAGATCTGGTACGAAGGTGGAAGTGATATAATTATGAAGAGGATGTGTCGTTATATTCGAAAGGGTTGAGTAAGGTGATAACTCGACGATGCATTTTGAAGATATATGAATGATGAGGTTGAACAATGATTTGAGGGATTTCATGAACGTGTTCTATATTTTTTTTGGTTATTTAGCCCAACAGAGTTGTAACACCCCATTATTTGAAAGAGCTAAAATTAGAAAGAACCATTTTTGGAAAGAATGAAAATCTGGAATTTGGCAAGTTATTTTAAGTATAAGTTTTGGGTCAACTTCAAACGATCATAAATCCTAGTACAGGATGAGTTAGGTGGGCTACAAGATATCAAATGAAAGGTCTTTGATTTATCTTTCCAACGCCACCGAGTTTTCTAGTTTTCGAGTTTCTATAAGGGAGATATGCCCGTTTGAAGTTGGGGTATCTGAATAAGGAAAGTCACCAGGATTTTAGAAGGGTATTTTGGTCTTTTCATTACCCAATTAATTAAATCGGTTTTTAGTAATTTATTTGGGGTCTAAACTGAATTGGTTTGTTTTACGCACTCAAATTTCACGCTAGGGTTTTTAGAGAAAGAACTCAAGAGGAGAAAGGAGGAGAAAAGGTCAAGATTTGTCAAGTTCTTGTGATTTTGGTTGCGGAGTTTGCCAAGGATTTGATCCTAAGAGGTATGTGAGACTTTCAAATTGTTGGGTTCATTCACCCACGCGCCAATCATGTTTAGTTCAGCGAAATTCGTTCTAGAAAGTTAAAAGTTTGATGATCTTGAATTGTGTTCTTGAAATTTGCTTTCGTTCTTGAGATTTGATGGGATTGTTTAGTTCTTGATGGAATCGTGTCGATTTTAGATTCGTTTACTAGTAGATTATTTTGTACATGTACTAGGTATTTGAATCTAAAGAGAAATTGAGAAAAAGAATCGAATTTAGGTGAATTGGGGTTAGAAAACGAAGAAGGAAAAAGTCAGGGAGAAACTGGGTACCAGGTCCGCGTCACGGACCTGTTCCTCAGAATTGGGACTTTTCTCTTTGCGTCGCGGATCCCTCTGCCTCAAAATTTATTCCGCGACCAAATATTAAAATGCATCTCCGCGTCGCGGACTTGCTTCCAGATAGTAATTTCTTGATCGTTTCTCATGTTTAACTATCTAAAAGCACACCTAATCATCATGATATCTTTCCTATCACAAATTTTAACCTTGAATTCATAATTCAAATTCAAGGTAGAGTTAAGAGCGAAGTCTAGAGAGTTCTTAGAGTCTTTTTCAAAAGTCTTTTGCAAACGTTTTAAAACTTGTTTTAAAGAGTTGAGCATTGAGTTGAGTAAGAGCAAGAGTGAAGTTCATTTCTTCAAAACATTATATGGGAAGTAAGTATTCCCAAGAGTTAAAATGTTTTCACATTTAAACAAGAGAGGAAACACTGATTTCCAAGAGAGGAAACACCGATTTCCAAGAGAGCTTTTGAGCTAGTTTTTGAGTAATAATCTCTAACCACAGAAAGAGTTATGTTTTTAAACATATGAGCTAGTATATTTTGGGAGTAGTATTGAGCATCGATTTGGGGACAAATTTGAGTTTAGATAATTCAAAGTCTCCATAAACCGTGTAGCCAACATTGGTAGAAAAGGGTCATACTTTTTAGATGATTCCTTAATGCTTTTAGCATAGACTAGTGGATCCACTTAGTGAGTTAGGTTCTATACCCCCGCCAAGGTATAGGACGGCCCTGACAGCGTGAGACAAGACGTTGTACCATCACTTAAGCTCATAGAGATGGTTGTCGGTTAGAGAAACTCCCACAGAGATATTTCGTATTCTTATATACACAGAGTTATTTGTATTTTCATATACAAACTAAGTTATTGTGTGTTTTTCAATCCACTAAGTTGTTTTTACATGTTTGAAAGCTTTTCTTTATATTGCATCCTTATTATTGCTTTATATTGAAATGAGTTGAGTTGAGTTGAGACAAGGTAAGTTTCTTCAGTTCCATTTCAAGTTTATTTATTTTTTAGTATTCCCCTCGCATGCTCGTACATTCAATGTACTGATGCCATTTGGCCTGCATCATTTTATGATGCAGATACAGGTAACCAGGATCAACATCTAGTACCTCGTTGATCCAGTTGAGCATTCAGAGTCAATTGGTGAGATTACTTGCTTTCCGGAGGATCCCTTTTTACATTGCTTTAGAATTTTCAGTTGTTAGGATGATCGGGGTCTTGTCCCGACATCCCTCATTATTTTAGAGGCTTCATAGACAACTAGTTATAGTTCATTAGTCTTTTCATTTTCATTCTATTATGTTGAGACTTGAGTTTTCCTTATTGGCCAGTTGAATGTTCCTTTATAACATTCTAGTTTATTACATGGATTTATCTTTGTTGAGTAAAGTCTTCCGCTGAGTAGTAAGCTAGGCCAAGGGTTCGCTTGGGGCCAGCAATGGTTCTCAAGTGCCAGTCCCGCCCAGGGTGTAGGCTCGAGGCGTGACAAGAGGGACTAGTACTTGTGTGGTATAGGCAATATCCTGAGTGGTTCCACAATTGGAAGTGGAATGATTAAGAGGATGGAAATATAATGAACATTGGAACTTTTAAAAATATAGTTAGTAAAGTTGTGATAATATGTATGGGTTGCTTAGCGAATCATCATATTGATGTTGTGCCAATTGAGTTCAGATTCTCTACTATGATTTATTTATTAAGTGTATCTGAAAGAGGGTCATGATACGACTACTACAACGGTATTCATGCCTACTTGGTTAAAGTTAGGGAATGGGTCATGCTACACCCCAAAAATTTCTAAGTTAAGACCCAAACTATTCTTCATTTACATATAATGTCGTGTCGGGTGATTCTTAAATTATGCTTGGGTGTTAAGGTCAATTTTTTAGTGTGGGAATAAATTTTGAGAAGAATTAAGGTCACAAGAATCCCCTAGCACAAAGTTGAGTTGAAACCTTCCTTACCGATTAAATTTTAGTATAAGATTATACTTGTGTCAACTTCAAACAGCCATATCTCTTAGAATATAAATAGCTACGTGGCCCATAACCTGTCAAATGAAAGGTATTTTAGCCTTCTTTCCAACGCCACAAAGTTTGCATCAATTTGAATTCGGAGTAAAAAGTAATGCCTATTTTACTGGACACTATCTTATCACGTGCCGACCGCACAGCCGAGGCATTTTCTACGCGGGCGCACAGCGAGGCAGCAACTAATGCCTTCCTGAGTGGTTGGCTGCGCACATGAGAAGCTTTCCGCGCGGGCTTCTTGGTCTTTTAAAAAAAATCCTAAATACGTAGTTCACCTCCTCAGTTCATTAATTTACCCTATAAATAGAAGTTTCCAAGAAACTAACTTCCTCCAAGGTTCATCCATCATCCAAGGTAATATTTTACCATAGAACTTCATAATTCCTTCATCTTAAGATGAATGAATATCTCCTACTCATGATATTCATACAATTTCAAGAAAGATCCTCAAGAACTCATCTCTAAGGTTCAAGAAACAAATTTTTGCCATCTTTTCATCCAAAGATCTCACCTTTCTCAAGAATTTTGAGCATATAAGGTATGTAAGGCTATTCATAGTGATGGACTGTGTTCTTCCTCACGCCCCACATCTCAATTCAGTCTGTAAATGATTAATCTGGGGTTACACTCTTAGTTTTGAAAATTCTTTATATGAGTTAAGTTATTGATTTCGAATTCTAAATTCTTGATTATGAGTTACACAATATTATGCATAATTATTGGATTGTTGTTCATGTTTTTATTTCACATGAACCCTAGTTGATGATATTTTATTGAAAGCCTTTGTGTATTTATTTCCCTGCATTGATTTTGGAATATTAAAGTGAGTTCAAGAGTATTTTAAAGTATCTTTTGAGAAGAGTTTAAGGGATCACAAATGGGTCCAAATGTACTATTTTAACATTGAGAAAATAACTACGACTTATGATAAGTATGACAGTCGAGTATGCCATCAATGTTTAAGCAGTATGACATCTAGATATGCCATCAATGTTTATGCAGTATGACTTCTCGATTCATCAATGATCAGATCACAATGTCACGCCCTGAGGCTACCCCCTTGACGTAACACGGGACCTAGGATCACGAGTGACCCCAAGCTAACCATGTGTCTGGCATATATCAAGCATACTGAGAATAATTGAATAAGACATGTACTATGCGGAAGCTAAAACAATGGATAACTGAAAGTGGAAAACCCCCAACTAGTCTGAATGTATAAAATATACTAAGAGTTTAATATCAACTGAAAGATAAACTTAACAATTCAAGCTAATTCTACTATTATGTCTGAAAATCCTCTAACTGATGTGGAGTTGTAGGGACATGTACCCCACCTAACCCTAACAAAACTTAAAACTAAATATAAAGACTAAAATGAAAGGCATGTCTATTGTCCTCGAAGTATCAGGACTCGCCACTAAAGCTGCTGAATGCGGACCGAGAACTGATCTAAGCGCGATCTGGTTGCTGAGTACCTGAACCTACATCATAAAAGGATGTAGCACAGAGTATGCGTCAGTACTTGGAATGTACTAAGCATGCAGGATATAGATACTAAGCTGAACAAATATATATAAGCTGAACAAAGCATAACCGTGCAATGAAATAAACTGAGCAAGAATGTAAATACTGAAAAACATAACTGAAAAGCTAAACTGAATGCAATGACCAAGTGCTAATCATGAACATGACATGCTAAACTGAATGCTGAAGTATATATTGAAAACCTGGTTAAATGCACTAGGAGTCTGACTGTGGGGGCTACTATTAACCGACATAAACCACGTGAGCTAAACGTGGAGTCCGATTTATACGCCCCATCGAGAGGACCCAATATACCTTGCCAGGGGTATAAATGCATGACTGGCGTGATAGCTAAATTTGATGCATAACAAAGAGGACTTATACTCCTACGGGGGCACGTAGTTCTTGGACTATGAGGGTATGCTGAACTCTAGACAAACTCTGTGCTAAGTCTAGTCCCAACTGAATATGTATATGACACAAATGTAACTGAAATGCTAAATTACTGAATAGCTCAAAATACTGATATGCAATCTGAGAATGCAATATTTATATACTAATAATATAACATTCAAAATCTGGAGCATGATTATTTGTTCAACTGACCTAGCAAGTATAATTTGCGGACTAAGAGAATTTATACAAACTAGGGTTCTGATTTACATACAAGGAATTAGGCAAACTTTCCAAGAACAAGCTATTTCGATTTAAGATACTACAACAGCTAACTCACAGTAAATATCCAAGGTTTTAAAAACCCTAGGTTTAAACAAGATATGGAGAATCAAGGAACTGACTGAATTCTAGGGACCTAGTGGATGAAAGGAACCACTAGTGAAATCCCACATACTTGGTGACGAAATTTACGGAGAACTCATTTGGATTTCGTGGCTGAAAGTTGAAGAACACTGCTGCTTGTTCTTGAAGGAAATTTGTGCCTCTTTCACTTCTTTTCATTCTAATTTGGATGACTTTTGGAGAATGAGGGTTCTAGGTATGTCTGACTAGGTTATTAGGCTTAAACTGAGTAAAATGGCGTAGTTTAGCCATCAAATGACATAGTTTAAGTGCCCAACGTATAGGGGAAAGGACCAAAATGACCCTGACTTAAAACTGATGAGTGTCATCTACTACAGGACTGATGGGCCGTCGTTTGGGGTCGTCTATCATGCTCTGCCTGACAGGGCTTCACTAAAATGAGCATAAATTTTTACTCCAAGCTTGGATTTTATCAAACTCGATGGCGTTGGAAAGAGAATTCAATTATCTTCAATTTGATATGTCATGGGCCACCTAATTAATTTTGTGCTAAAAGATATGACCGTTTGAAGTTGACCCAACAACCATTTTCCTCCAATTGGCTGCTGACCCTCACCTATGGTCAGACCTACGGTCCATACGTCCAACCATGGACCATACTGGTTGACCGTGGGTGGGATCAAAGACCAACAAAATTTAGACCTTAACGACAGAACCCTACCTACGGTCCGTGGGTGGTTCTGTTGGTACTGGCACCGGTTTTTCTGAAAACTAGGATTTTCTTCATTTTGAGATCCGAGGTGTTACATTATCTCCCCCTTAGGAAGATTTGTCCTCGAATGAAGTCTAAACAAGCTGAGTATGGAGGGAAGGAGCTGCAATCCCTACCACTAAGTACTAGAAATTGATATCTGACTGATCTAAGTTCCATGAACATGCAAAGAGGCTGAAATGCAAGGATAACTGAGGGAACAAGATACTGAGATTGAATTACACAAGAGTAAACTGAGAGACCGAAGAGGAACTATTACCTTAAGCTGAAACGAAATCGGAAGGAAAGAGATGAGGGTACTTGGCCATCATGGTTCCTTCTGCTTCCCAAGTAGCTCCCTCTACTGACTAACTCCTTCACAAAACCTTTACTGAAGCGACTTCCTTATTTCTCAACCTAAAAACCTGACAGTCAAGAATTTCAACTAGCACTTCTTCATAAGTGAGACTATCCTTCACATCCACACTCTCTAATGGTACTATCGATGCCGGATCACCCACAAACTTCTTCAACAAGGAATTGTGAAAGACTGGATGAACCGCTGCTAGTTCTGTTGGCAACTCTAACTCATAAGCACATTACAAACCCTTTTCAGGATTCCGTAAGGACCTACATATCTGGGACGGAGCTTCCCTTTCTTGCCAAATCTCATCACCCCCTTCAGGAAAACCCAATCATCGATTTCGAACTCTAAGTCCCTTCTCCTCACATCTGCATAGGACTTCTGACAACTCTGAGCTGTCTTTAGTCTATCTCTGATTAGCTGAACTTTTTCCGTAGCTTCAAGAACTGAATCTTGCCCAATCAAGGCTGCTTCACCTACTTCAAACCAACCAACCAGAGATCTACATCTACGCCCATATAGGGTCTCATAAGGGGCCATCTAAATACTGGAATGGAAGTTATTTTTATAGGCTAACTCTATGAGTGGTAGGTGATCATCCAACTACCCTTAAAATCAATCACGCAAGCTCTCCACATATCCTCTAAGGTCTGAATGGTACGCTCTGCCTGACCATCCGTCTGTGGATGAAAACTGAGATTTACCTTGGTACCAAGACATTTCTGAAAGGGTTTCCAGAAATGAGAGGTAAACTGAGGACCTCTATTAGATATGATAGACAAGGGAACCCCATGCAACCTGACTATCTCATGGATGTACAGTTTGGCGTAGTCCTCCACTGAATATGTAGTCTTGACATCCAAGAAGTGAGCAGACTCAGTAACCCTGTCCACTATCACCCAAATGGAGTCATGTTATCTGCGAGTACGAGGTAAGCCCGTAATGAAGTCCATGTTTATCACTTCCCACTTCAATGTAGGAATGTTAATCTCTTGATTCATACCTCATGGTTTCTGATGTTCTACCTTAACCTGTTGACAATTAGGATACTTAGCCACGAAGTATTTTATGTCCCTCTTCATGCCGCTCTACCAAAAGACTTCCCGTAGATCACTGTACATCTTAATGGCACCTGGATGAATGGAATACCTGGAGATATGAGCTTCTGTAAGGATTTGCTACCTCAACTTACCCACATTAGGAACACATAAGCGATCCTGGTAACGAAGTACACCATCTCCCCCTTGGGAGAAAACCTCAACTTTCTACTGATGAACTGCATCTTTCAACTGAAGTAATATAGGATCACTATCCTATTTTTCCTTATCCTCCGCTACCAATGAAGATTTTGATCCATTCTGAACTATCACCCCATTATCTGATATGTCAGTAAGGGAAACTCCTAAGCGAGCAAGCCGGTGAACATCTTTGGCTAGCTTTTTCCTCTGTTCCTCAACATGTGCTACACTACCCATGGACAACCTCCTGAGAGCATCAACCACTACATTGGCCTTACCAGGATGGTACATAAAATTCATGTCATAATCCTTGAGGAATTCAAGCCATCTCCTTTGACAAAGATCCAACTCTTTCTGGGTGAACACATACTGGAGGCCCTTATGATCTGTGAATACATCAACTTGAACACCATACAAGTAGTGTCTCCAAATCTTTAGGGCAAATACTATTGTTGCACGCTCGAGGTCATGAGTCGGGTAGTTCTTGTCATGAACCTTAAGCTGTCTAAAAGCATAAGGTATGACCTTACCTCGCTGCATTAACACACAACCTAGGCCGACCCTTGATGCATCACAATAAATCACATAACCATCTGAACCATCTGGTAAAGTCAAGATCGGAGCTGTAGTCAACCTAGTCTTCAGTTCTGAGAAGCTTTTCTCACACTCATCTAACCACTGAAACTTGACCTTTTTCTGAGTCAACATGGTCAATGGGTAGCTATGGATGAAAATCCTTCAACAAATCTTTTGTAAAAACCGGCCAAACCCAAGAAACTTCTGATTTCGGTTGGAGAGGTGGGTCTTGGCCTGTGCTGTACTGCCTTAATTTTCTGAGAATCTACTCGGATGCCTTCGCTGGATACCACATGACTAAGAAAAGCGACGGACTATAACCAGAATTCACATTTGCTGAACTTAACGAATAGCTGGTGATCTTTTAGAGTTTGCAGAACAACTCTCAGATGAGTTGCATGCTCTTCCTGACTCTGAGAATAAATTAGGATATCATCAATACATACAATGACGAGCAACTCCAAATACTGTTTGAACACCCTATTCCTTAAATCCATGAAAGCTGCAAGAGAATTTGTTAGTCGAAAAGACATAACTACAAATTCATAATGACCATACTAAGTTCTGAAAGTTGTCTTCGGAATGTCACCATCTCTGACTCTGAGCTGATGATAGCTGGATTTGAGGTCTATCTTAGAAAATCAACTAGCACCCTGAAGTTGGTCGAACAAGTCATCAATCATGGCGATGGGATACTTATTCTTGATTGTGACTTTGTTCAACTGCCGACAGTTAATGCACATTCTGAGAGAACCATTTTTCTTTTTGACGAACAACACTGGAGCACCCCATGGAGAGATACTAGATCTGATGAAGCCCTTATCTAGTCTTTCAACTGCAAGAGCATTTGTTAGTCGAAAAGACATAACTACAAATTCATAATGACCATATTGAGTTCTGAAAGTTGTCTTCGGAATGTCACCATCTCTGACTCTGAGCTGATGATAGCCGGATCTGAGGTCTATCTTAGAAAATCAACTAGCACCCTGAAGTTGGTCGAACAAATAATAAATCATGGCAATGGGATACTTATTCTTGATTGTGACTTTTTTCAACTGCCGACAGACAATGCACATTCTGAGAGAACCATCTTTCTTTTTTATGAACAACACTAGAGCACCCCATGGAGAGATATTAGATCTGATGAAGCCCTTATCTAGTCTTTCAACTTCTATTTCAATTCCTTAAGCTCGGCTGGAGCCATTCTCTAAGGAGGAATCAAAATGGGCTGGGTATCTGGGAGGAGATCTATTCCAAAGTCGATATCACTTTCGGGAGGAACTCCAGGAAGATCTTCTGGAAATACTTCTGGAAGCTCATTTACTACTGGGACCGACTCAAGAGTTGGGGTTTCAGAGTTTAAGTTTTTAACCCGAACAAGATATAGATATACCCTTTGAAAATCATTTTTCTGGCCTCAAGGTAAGAGATGAATCGACCCATAGGCACTGAGCTATTACCCTTCCACTCTAAGACTGGCTCGTTTGGAAACTGAAACCGAACAATCCTTGTTCTACAATTGACTGAGGCATAACAAGAATGTAACCAATCTATGCCTAGAATGATATCAAATCTACCATTTCTAACTCTACAAGATCTGCTGAGGTGACTTTCTTAGAGACTGTGACAGGGCAATTTCTGTATACCCATCTAACTATAACTGGGTCACCAACTGGGTAGAGACTAAAAAGGGTTCTGAGAGATTTTCTGGACTGACACCAAAGTTTACTGCTATATAGGGAGTTACAAAAGACTGTGTAGCCCCTGGATCTAACAATAAATAAACATCTAAATGAAAGACTCGTAACGTACTAGTGAGCACATCAGGAGAATCTTCCTGGTCTTGGCGAGCCTGGAGATCATACAACCTGTTCTAGCGCTGACCGCCACCTATACCAGATGAAACACCCTGCTGAGTTGGGCGACCTGCTGGTGCTGCCGGAGCTGTAGATTGAGCCCTTTTGTTGTTACCTCCTTGCCCCTGCCTGGCAGTAGGGCAATCCTTCAACCTATGGCCAGACCCAAAGCACCCTTCCTTTCCTGCAGGACACTCACCCAGATGGTTCTTACCACACTTTGGAAAAGTTGGGAAGGTCATGTTACCTGAAGCACTCCCCTGAGACCTAGAGCTTGATCCCCTACCTCTCTGATCCTATCGAAACCTGGGGGATGGAGCACTAGCTGATGAAGGTGCTAGGGCTGTAGACCTCTGCTGAAACTGTGAGTGATTCCCATTGTCTGACTTTTGTTGTGAGTATTCATAGTTTCCTATTCTGGCCTTTTTGTTATCCTTAGCCAATCCCAAAGCTTATCTCCCTCAACCTGCTAAGCATGAGTCGTTAGAATGGAGATATTCATATCCCCTAGAAGTATAGCATTCATGCACTAAGTCTTCACCAAATCGGATACCCCAAAGAAGAACTTACTCATTTGTGCCCTTGAATCAGCAACCATGTGTGGAGCCTACCTAGAGAGCTGGGTAAACTTCAGCCCGCACTCTTGGACCGACATTCACCCCTGCTTCAAGTTCATAAACTCTTGTGCCTTAGCTTCTCTCAATTCCCTTGGGAAGAACTAGTCTAGGAAAGCTCCAGTAAAACATTCCCAAGTCACAAGAGCTGCATCTGCACCCCTGTTATCTTTCCACTGAGTGAACCAGATATGAGCCACATCCTTAAGTTGGTAGGATGCCAACTCAACATACTTAATTCCCGTCACTTGCATTACTCCAAGAATTTTCTTAACCTCATCAATGAAGTTCTGTGGGTTATCACCAACCTTCGACCCTAGAAACTCAGGCGGATTCATCCGAACAAAGTCTCGAACCCTAGGTGTAATCTTTTAGTAGAAACTAGGACCTGCTAATTATTCTGATTGGCCACATTCTGATCCAACAGCTAGATAGCATTCCAAAATTCTGCATTCGTAACCTCATGGTTCGGGACTGGAGGAACTGCGTTACCATTGCGTGCATTAGAATTCAGTGCATTAGCTCTATGATGAGGCATGATCTGAAATGCATAACGACGGATTAGAAAGGAGAAGTCGGATCATACCCACGCACTATAAAAATAGCAAAGAAAGTAAAGTTTTCTTAAAACACTTCGTAGCCTCGCCCTTATAGATCTGGCGCGCTTAACACCCATGAAAGAGACTCTACTTAGTTCGGCTTTCAGACATCCTAGGACTCTCGAACCTAATGCCCTGATACCAAGTTTTTCACGCCCCGAGGCTACCCCCTTGACGTAACACGAGACCTAGGATCACGAGTGACCCCAAGCTAACCCTATGTCTGGCATATATCAAGCACACTAAGAATAACTGAATAAGACATGTACTATGCGAAAGATAAAACAATGGATAACTGAAAGTGGGAAACACCCAACTAGTCTGAATGTATAAAACATACTAAGAGTTTAATATTTACTGAAAGATAAACTTAACAATTCAAGCTGATGCTACTACTATGTCTTTAAAGCCTCTAACTGATGTCGAGTTTTTGGGACATGCCCCCAGCTAACCCTAACAAAACTGAAAACTGAATATAAATACTAAAATGAAAGGCATGTCTATTGTCCTCGAAGTATGAGGACTCACCACTGAAGCTGCTGAATGAAGACCGAGAACCGATCTAAGCGCGATCTGGATGCTGAGTACCTGAACCTACATCATGAAAGGATGTAGCGCAGAGTATGCGTCATTACTTGGAATGTACTGAGCATGAAAGATATAGATACTAAGCTGAACAAATATATATAAACTGAACAAAGCATAACCGAGCAATGACATAAACTGAGCTAGAATGTAAATACTGAAAACATAACTGAAAAGTTAAACAGAATGCAATGACGAAAGGCTACTCATGAAAATGACATGCTAAACTGAATACTGAAGTATATACTGAAAACCTGATCAAATACACTAGGAGTCTGACTGTGGGAGCTACTATTAACCGACATAAACCACGTGAGCTAAACATGGAGTTCGATGTATACGCCCCATCGCGAGGACCCAATATACCTTTCCAGGGTAAAAAGGCATGACTGGCGTGATCACTAAATCTGATGCCCAACAGAGGGGACTTATACTTCGATAGGGGCACGTTGTTCTAGGACTATGCCGGTATGCTGAACCCTAGTCCAACTCGGTGCTAAGTCTACTCCTAACTGAATATGTATATGACAAAAATTTAACTGAAATGCTGAATTACTGAATAGCTTAAATTACTGACATGCAATCTGAGAATGCAACATTTATATATAGATAATGTAAAGATACGTCCAAACTTACACTTCAATTAAGAAGTATAAACGGTCGAAGTCAATTTATAGAACTCAACGTGAGGTGAGTTCAACCCCACAGAGAATTTCTTTACAGAAATAATTTCACTATCGCCTTTATTCAAATGTTGTTATTATTTCCTAGAGAAAGTAATTTCGGAATTTAAAATGGGTTTAGTTGTAAAGTTCGGGTAACCAATGTTGTTAAGCAAAATCCAGATTAACAATTAACAGAATATTGATTCTAAGGTTGTATTGATAAATGAATGAAACCAGGGTTGTGTTTTCCATGACGTTACAATCTACTGTTGATTCTTATTCTAAGGTTGTATTGATAAATGAATGAAACCAGGGTTGTGTTTCCCATGACGTTACAATCTAGTGTTGATTCTTAGACGAGTTTCAAGTAATTCATTCTTTGCAAATTACAGGCGAGTTAAATGTATCTAACACTTCTCAGTCTAGTTAGATAACTTCCACTATATCCTCTCGGTCCTAGAGTGTTAACAGATTTTACCCTTGCATTTAATGACGTTAGAGTTCTCTTCTCTCGAACTCGAACTCTAACTCCATTTCATCAGATTAACTCAACTTTATCCCAACTATCAATTTTCTCTCAAACAATTGATAGATACAGGCTGATTCTAACGCGTGCACTCATTAGAACAATTGAATACCGAAAGCTGAATTATATATTGCAATATGAATCACATTCTGATCGTTTTACGAATCCACACTTAGATTACAGTCATAGTTCCCACAACGCTAGTTATGGTGTTTAGAAACTCATGTTTTCAACTGAACAAACAAATATTTGTAATGAAAACTTAAAAGAAATCACTTACGAAAATTTGCAAATTTAACGAACACTTGATATTTAGAAAATCAAAATCCAACTTCGAAGATCGATTCAATGTTAATCAACAGAAAACCAAAGTGAGCATATCTAGAAACTAGTCGCTCGTTCCATATATCATGAGATAATTCCAAATTACAACCTAATTCATTCAAAGAGTCAGTCTAAAAAGTTTCCTACTCGAAGTAGGACTGAAATATCGGCACTTATAACGGGCAACACGACGACCCGTCAAGGGCTTCATGGTCCGTGAATCCCTCCGTGGTCATCACTTGGCATTTTCAATACACATCTCGTCAATGCCCGTACACTAGAAATTCACCACAGGCAACACCACAGACCGTTATAGAGACCACGGTCCGTCTGGGTGTCTGTGGTCTTCACTTGGCCAAATCATATTTCAACTCCTCAAGGTCTTCCCACTGGAAATCCAGCACGATCATCACCACGGGTGGTTGTGAGGACCACCGCCCGTGAGGCCTTCCATGGTCTTTACTTGGTCCAAATCAACATTCACTCTGCAAAGCTTGTTTACTAGACTTTCTTCACGAGCTTTAGGACGGACCGTGAGAGAGACCACCGCCCGTCTTAGGCTCTGTGGGGCTTGTTCCAGCCTGCCTTTTCTTCTTTTCTTTTCTCTCTTTCATGTCCACATGTTTTACCTATACAAACATCACCAAGTACATCATATCCACATAAATACACTCGATTTCTAGCATTAATCCTTAGCTTCGAGCGTCAAATGTGTCAATATTTCACGGCACATCAACACCCTCAACTTAGAACCATTACTTGTCCTCAAGTGATGATAAAGCTCTCACACTTGACGCTCAAACAACTTAACAACAATTGACTAATATGAAGCAGCTATCTCGACAACAACTTATATCCCAAACAATCTATCTAACATGCAAGGATCAATGTATGACATCCCATTACTCACAGTCAACCATGCTTATGCTCGTGTACGCTATCAGCCAACACAATTTAACTATCAAATGCAGACATAGTGTCCTCACATCAAAGAAGTCCCCCACACATGATAATTGGGACTAAATACAATTATCACACTCACAAAGAACTTCTAGCACTAGGAACAAAAGACCATAGGCTTGCCCTTGGTTTCTTCACTCTGTCTTTCAAACAACTGGAATAGGATCACTGAAGGACTTTATAGGCTTGTAACGTAGGCTCGGGCTAGGGAATGGAATATATGGTTATATGAGTGACTATTTTACCATGGTTCTCCAAAGTTTAATCAGCACACAACTTTATCCGCTCGATTCGATCTTCTCTCATTTCAGTACATCCCAACAACCACACCATTTATTTTTATTTTTATTATTATTATTATTTATTTTATTTTTTGGTTTTATTTTTTTTATATACTACCAGTTTCTTTGAACAATCACCTTATTCCTGATCAATTTACTCTTTTGACTTTGTGCTTTTGGTGCTGACTGAGTGAACCTTCTATTTCCACTGTTTTTTTTCTAACTTAGGCTTCTGGCCTGAGTTGTGGCATCGCATCTTTGGCGACCAAAGGATATGATATCACGGGTAAGAATAAAATTACATGCAAGGCTCAGAAAGGGTTCAAGGGTCATGCTTTTGTTTGGTAGTTTAATTTTGGTTTTGAGTGGGCTTATCAAAAAGGGCCTAATGATCATCTCCTATCCGGTTATTTTCAGATTTTCGCAAGACTACTTGGGCAAGTTCTAGCTTCTGTACCTAATGAAAAACTTCATGCAAACCTCACACGCACATGATACATGTCTACATTTTTTAGTTTCTTAGTTAACCAACTTATGTTCCAAGCTAGCAATGTTCAACACGTGAGTATCTAAGATGTCATACAAGGAGCCTGACAGTCAACTTTCATATTAAGGCCATACATGTTATCATTTCAAGCAGAACAAAAATGGCTTAAAACTTAGTTGTTGCATAGCTTGACACAGAAAACTTTACAATTTCATCAAAACACAAAAATACCAATATTTAACAATTTATCAGACACAAAACAAAGCCAACCTCCATACATTCTATATGTTCGATGGCCGGTTTCTCACCACCCCCTACCCAAACAAAAAGACTTTTCCCTCAAAGTACAATAAAAAAAATAGGGCTATGAGGAGGGGTCATACCTACGACGCACTAGGCGCTGGTCGTCGAATCAGTGTCTGCACCCTTATCAACGGGTGCACTCTCAGAAACCTGGACTGGATCAGGCTGACTACTATTCACCGGGGCAGATACCATGCTACCAGAAGCGCCATCTAACATTGCATCTCGCCTCTCTTGCGCAAGTGCCTCTTCTTCCCATGCACGTCTCCGGGACTCCTTACGGTCTTTCTTGTGCTACCTCCTCTCCTGTTTGGAGAGGTTAGCCGACTGCTCCTCATCAGACTCCCCAGATTTTTATTTTCTCTTGCTGGATTTGTCTTTGGGCATTTTACCCCAGAAGTCATCAAGTACCTGAGTGGTAGAGGGTTCACTAAACAGGTTCAGCAAGGATTCTGGAACAACAGGAGAAGGCACAGTGACTGGCTTCTCGGCCAGTTTAGCAATTTTAGCCTTCATCTTCACCAACTGTGTCTTCAACTCCTCCGCATTCACCAAATCGGCAGCCTGTGCACATGGACCTCAAGACCATCCATTCTATTTTTAAGGACAGCCAATTTTGTCTACATCTCATCCTTGAGCCGCTTCTCTGCAGTTAACACCTCTCGCTGAACTACTTGAGGTAGTCTGGGCACAATCTGATTGACTACAATCCTGGTTTGCTTCTGATCTGCAACCAATCTCTCAAATAGTGAGGTAGGGATAGTTATAAAAGTAATTGAAGCTGGTGGTGGTGGTACCCCTGCAGATGGTTGTGATGATTCCCCCTGTTCTTAACCTGTATCATCATGCGGAATGTCGACTGGAACATGGGGTGTGACATCTAATGGTCCCACTGGTTTAGATTTTTCCCCAAAGAGATTATTGGCAACATCCTTAATTTTAGATGCTGCGGTGATCTTTTGCGCCTCAAGCCATTTGTCTACTAGCCTATTTGGAGGAATATTGGCTTGCAAACAGAGTTTCCCTATCAGACAGGGAAATGGTAACCAGACTCTCTCATTTAGTGCTCTGTCCCGCATTTTTGTGGCGATGATACGACCTACATTGATTGGGTAACCCTCCATGAGGCAAGCAACTAGTGATGCGAGGGACGGAAACAAGGTGTTATCATTTACTGTAGGTCGCAACTATGCATGAACAATAGCCCACCAAACCTTAGTCGGGAATAAAATTGATGCCTTAGTAATCTGCATCTGTGCCCCTGCTACCCATGGTGCATTCTCACATTCTGAAGCAATCAACCCAGCAATCCACCGCATGACCCGCTCTCGTGACGTCAGATCCACCATCTCAGTCTCACTCGTCACAGCATGATGTTTGCCTTCTAAAAGGCCAACTAAAGTTGGTGTTGTGTACTCTGGACCATGTAGCATCCTGTTGATCGTGGCCTCATAGATATCCATTGATATGCCTCTCACTACTACATAGTTAAGTGGATTCCTTGTGCTGGCAAATGCTTTCTGCCCCCTCTTTGTATTTTCATTGTCAACAACAAGATTCATCAGAGTAGCTGCATAGGAAGCAAAAACCTCTCGGTAATGGGGCGGGATAACTCCCTAGGCAAATTTGTCATCCATCCAAATTGATACATCTAGAATATTCTGTAGATGTCTCGAAATACCTGCTCATCTAGGAATGATTCATTTATGTCTAACTCAACTTCCTCTTTCTTTTCTGCTTCCAACCTAATTAGGTGATCAGCCACCTGATTTTCACAACCTCTCTTATCTTTGACTTCAAAGTCAAATTCTTGAAGCATTAACATCCATCTTATCAATCTAGGCTTTGCATCTTTCTTCCCCATGAGATATCACAATGCTGCATGATCTATGTGGACTATCACTCTATTGCCCAGCAAGTATGCCCTGAACTTCTCGAATGCATATACCACAACTAGTAGTTTTTGTTCAGTGACGATGTAATTGCGTTGTGCTCCATTCAACTATTTGTTGGCATAGTAGATCGGATGGAAAATCTTATTGTGCTTTTGCCCCAGCAGAACTCCCAAGCCAGTACCACTAGCATCGCACATCACCTCAAATGGTTCAGCCCAATCTGGGCCAATGATCGCTGGGGCAGACGTCAACTTCTCTTTCAGGCACTCAAAGGCTTTCAGGCATGCATCATCAAAGGAAAATTTCACCTCTTTCTCTAACAACTTGCACAAGGGATGTGCAATTTTTGAGAAATCCTTGATGAAACGCCTATAGAATCCTGCATGGCCTAGAAAACTTCAAATACATTTCACACAGATAGGTGCAAACAGTTTTTCAATTACCTCAATCTTTGCTCTATCCACTTTCAGTCCCTTCTGTGACACCTTATGGCCTAGGACTATGCCTTCCATCACCATGAAATGGCATTTCTCCCACTTCAGCACCAAATTCGCTTCCTCGAATCTCTGTAAAGCCCTGCTAAGATTTAACAAACAATCATCAAATGTGTCACCTACCACAGAAAAATCATCCATGAACACTTCCAAGGTGTCCTCTACCATGTCCGAGAATATGGACATCATACACCTCTGGAAAGTTGTTGGTGCATTACATAATCCAAATGGCATGCGTTTGAATGAAAAGGTGCCATAAGGACATGTAAATGTAGTATTCTCCTGATCTTCTAGAGCAATCGATAATTGGTTGTACCTAGAGTATCCATCTAAGAAACAGTACCACCTTTTTCCAGCCAGCCTATCAAGCTTTTGATCCATGAATGGCATTGGGAAATGATCCTTCAAGGTCCACTTGTTCAGCTTCCTGTAATCCATGCAAACTCGCCAACCAGTGACTGGTCTTTGTGGAATCAGCTCGTTCTTTGCATTGGCCACCATTGTTATACCACCCTTCTTAGGCACACACTGCACTGGACTAACCCAATGATTGTCAGAAATAGGGTACACTACCCCTGCATCCAACCACTTTATGATCTCCTTTTTTACCACCTCTTGCATTGGTGGATTTAACCTCTTCTGGTGCTCTATGCTCGGGCTGCAGTCCTCCTTAAGTTTGATCTTATGAGTGCAGATACCCGGAGGTATCCCAATGATGTCAGCAATTGTCCACCCAATTGCCCTTTTGTACCTTATCAACACTTTGATCACCACTTGCACCTGTTCATCATTCAAATTTGCAACCAAAATAACCGGCAAAGTATTGTTAGCACCCAAAAAGACATACCTTAGATGACTGGGTAACTGTTTAAGTTCCAATACAGGTGGCTCCTCAATGGATGGTTTTGCTGGAGGACTTGGCCTATTTTTCAGATCCAGATCTAGTTTCTTTGGAGCATAAGAATCCGCTCCCATGCCCTGTGATGCATTCACGATCTCTACATAATCATCCCGGTATTCTGCTTTAAAGTTCATAAGCACGGCTACCAATGTTTTGACAACAAATATTTCCTCAATAGAGGCTCCCGGCTCCCCTTCATCAAAGACTTTTATTGCAGACACCATATTCATGTCATGTGGTTGCTTCATAGACCTGCAAATTTGAAACTTTACCTCCTCATTGTTGAGCCTGAATTTCAGCTCTCCACTCTCAACATCAACCAAAGCTCGTCCTATGGCCAGAAATGGCCTTCCCAAAATTATAGGAACCTCAAAGTCCACTTCGCAATCCAGAATCACGAAGTTTGCCAGAAAAATAAAGTTGTCCACTTTTACGAGCACATCACATAAGATTCCCACAAGTCGCTTCACTGATCTATCTACCATCATCAACCTCATCGTTGTGGGTTTTGGAACTCCTAAGCCCAGTGGCTTGTAGATGGCCAGTAGTATCAGATTTATACTGGCCCCTAAGTCCCACAGGGCCTTTGCAAATTCAAATGATCCAATGGTGCACGGTATAGTGAATGTACCTGGATCCTCCTTTTTCTGCACCGGAGATCTTGTGGAAATACACTGCAATGATGAATATTATCAGTTAAATAAAAACTTACAGCTCTTTTCTTCGTGAGTAAGTCCTTTATAAACTTAGCATATCCTGGAATTTGCTCCAGAGCTTCCACCAATGGGATGTTCATTGATAGCTGTCTCAACATGGTTATGAATTTAGCAAATTTCCCATCTTCAGCTTTCTTCTTGAGTCTCTGAGGGAACGGAGGATGTGTTCTTGGTATCTGCTGTAAAGGGAAAGTTATCTCAACTTCTTTTTCTTTCACTCCCGTTGGCTTTTCTGTTGGTTGAGCCTCTGCTACATCATCGACCTGTTCTGTTTCAACCTCTTCTTTTTCGTTTCTCCCCATGCCCTGTTCCTGCTCAGTACCTACAGATTTTTGCTCATTAACAATCTTACCACTTATGGTGGTGATGGCCATACAGTGTAAATCTTTCTTAGGATTCTAAATAGTGTCAGTTGGTAGTGAACCATTCTTCCTCTGATTCAGTGATGCTGATAGTTGTCTCAATTGTTGCTCTATCTGGTTGATGGAAGTGGTGTGTGAATCCACCAGTTGACTCATTCTAGAGAAATCACTCTTCATCTCTTTCACCCCTGCATCAGTTGATTCAACCGTTTGCAACACCTTAGCCAGCATATCTTCTAGTTTGGACTCACTGGAACTACCACTTGCACGATCCCTGTTACCTGGGGGCACATAAACACCACTGCGGTCATTCCTGTAACCATCTCTATTCTGCCGGTTACCTTGTTCTCTATTTGCTGGCCTGCCATACTGCCCTTCTCTGGAGTAGTTTCGACTTGTATTTCCAAAATTATATCCTTGATTTCCCAAGTTATAATTCCGGAAACCCCCTTGGTTGCCTAAGTATTTAGCCTTTTCATCTAAATTGATGTCCTGATCTTCATATCTGTTTGAGGCCCCTACAACATTTACCTTCTCAGAACCTGTAATGATATGCTTCGTGAGTAGATCCATATGGGTTCTCATGTGATCCATGTCCTGATCCCTTTCTTCTTCTCTCCTCTTTTGTTCAGGTGAAAGTTCAAAAGTGAACCCAAGATCTCCTACCTCAGCATCCCTGGTGTACCATGCTCTATTGTTCTTAGACACTTCATCCATCAGCTGCATGCTTTCTGGGAATGGCTTCCTCGTGAATGATCCTCCACATACTGCATCAGCAATAGGCTTAGTAACATAATTTAACGATCTATAAAAAGCCTATTTCAAATGTCTCTCAGTAAGACCATGGTTTTTGCACTTTTTCAGCTTTTGGCTGAATCTCCACCAAGTATCATGCATTGCCTCCCCTGGTAATTGCTTGTGGGCACTTATCTCATCTTTCATCTGCAACTCTTTTGATTCAAGGTAAAATCATTCCAGGAAGGCCTCCTTCAATTCATTCCAAGTCCTGATTGAATCATCTGGCAGCTAGTTCAGTGAATTAGTTACCTCTCAGTGAGAGACAATGGAAAAAATCGCAACCCCATAGCTGTCGGACTAACCCCAGGAATTTCCTGTGATTTACTTATCGCCACAAAGTTCATCAGATGCTAATTTGCATTATCACCAGTTGCACCTCTGAACATACCTTTTAAGTTCAGCAATTGAACCATTGTGCTGGTGATTGTAAATTTCACACCTGGAGGTATTGCAGGTAACACTATTACTTCGGTGGCTCCAGCTCCGTCCAAGTCTAAGTCATCCTCTTCGAACACCATGTGAGTTGGTTGTTGTGCTCGACCCCTGGGAGCTAGTGGTCATCGATGGGGAGGAGCTATCTCATCCACTCCTACATTTTCCTCCACCACCCTAGGTGGGTTGTTCACAGCAAGTTGATAAGCATCTCTTGCAGCGGTCTCAGCCTCAAATCCCAATCTTTGCCTCTGAGCCTCAAGTTCCTGTGCATTCAGCATCTTGCAGATAGTTTTCCAAAGTTCCAGATCGTAAGGAATCAATGGAGCTTCCTTACTTCTGGTGTTGGGCATGCACTGTCGAACTTACCTGTAAGAGACACAGACAAAGAACAGGACGTAAAATTAAAACATATATAACTACGATTCGAATAATTGCTAGTAAAATATTTTTGAATTGAAATTCCCTGATAGCGGTGCCAAAATTTGATACGTCCAAACTTACACTTCAATTAAGAAGCATAAACGGTCGAAGTCAATTTGTAGAACTCAACGTGAGTTGAGGTCGATCCTACAGAGAATTTCTTTACAGAAATGATTTCACTGTCGCATTTATCCAAATGTTGTTATTATTTCCTAGAGAAAGTAATTTCAGAATTTAAAATGGGTTTAGGTGTAAAGTTCAGGTAACCAATGTTGTTAAACAAAATCCAGATTAACAATTAACAGAATATTGATTCTAAGGTTGTATTGATAAATGAATGAAACCAAGGTTGTGTTTCCCATGACGTTACAATCTAGTGTTGATTCTTAGACGAGATTCAAGTAATTCATTCTTTGCAAATTACAGGTGAGTTAGATGTATCTAACACTTATTAGTCTAGTTAGATTACTTCCACTCTAATCCTCTCGGTCCTAGAGTGTTAACGGATTTTACCCTCGCATTTAATGACGTTAAAGTTCTCTTCTCTCGAACTCGAACTCTAACTCCATTTCATCAGATTAACTCAACTTTTTCCCAACTATCAATTTTCTCTCAAACAATTGATAGATACAGGTTGATTCTAACGTGTGCACTTATTAGAACAATTGAATACCGAAAGCTGAATTATATATTGCAAATATGAATCACATTCTGATCATTTTATGAATCCACACTTAGATTACAGTCATAGTTCCCACAACCCTAGTTGTGGTATTTAGCCACTCATGCTTTCAACTGAACAAACAAGGAATTGTAATGAAAACATTAAAAGAAATTAGTTAAGAAAATTTGCAAATTCAACGAACACTTGTTATTCAGAAAATCAAAATCCAACTTCGAATATCGATTCAATGTTAATCGACAGAAAACCAAAGTGAGAATATCTAGAAACTAGTCGCTCGTTCCAGATATCATGAGATAATTCCTAATTACAACCTAATTAATTCAAATAGTCAGTCTAAAAAGATTCTTACTCAAAGTAGGACTGAAATATCGGGACTTATAACGGGCAACACGACGAACCGTCAAGGGCTTCACGGTCCGTGAAGCCCTTCATGGTCATCACTTGGCATTTTCAAAACACATCTCATCAATGCCTGTACACTGGAAATTCATCATGGGCAACACCATGAACCGTTGTAGAGACCACGGTCCGTTTGGGTGTCTATGGTCTTAACTTGGGCAAATCACATTTCATCTTCTCAAGGTCTTCCCACTAGAAATTCATCACGATCAACACCACGGGCCGTTGTGAGGACCACCGCCCTGTGAGGCCTTCCGTGGTCTTTACTTGATCTAAATCAGTATTCACTCTGCAAAGCTTGTTTACTGGACTTTCTTCACAAGCTTCAAGACGGACCGTGAGAGAGACTACCGCCCGTCTTAGGCTCCATGGTGCTTGTTCCATCCTACCTTTTCTTCTTTTCTTTTCTCTCTTTCAGGTCCACATGTTTTACCTGTACAAACATCACCAAGCACATCATATCCACATAAATACACTCGATTTCTAACATTAATCCTTAGCTTTGAGAGTCAAATATCCTAATATTTCACGGCACATCATGTAACATTCAAAATCTGGAGCATGATTATCTGTTCAACTGACCTAGAAAGTATAATTCGCGGACTAAGAGAATTTATACAAACTAGGGTTTTGAATTTCATACAAGGAATTAAGCAAACTTTCCAAGAACAAGCTATTTTGATTTAGGATACTACAATAGCTAACTCACAATAAATATTCAAGGTTTTAGAAACCCTAGGACTAAACAAGATATGGAGAATCAAGGAACTGACTGAATTCTAGGGACCTAGTGGATGAAAGGAACCCACTAGTGAAATCCCACATACCTGGTGATGAAATTTATGGAGAAATTCTTTGGATTTTAGGGCTGAAACTTGAAGAACACTCCTACTTGTTCTTGAAAGAAACTGGCGCCTCTTTCTCTTCTTTTCGTTCTAATTTGGATGACTTTTGGAGAATGAGGGTTCTGGGTATCTCTGACTAGGTTATTAGGATTAGACTGAGTAAAATGACATAGTTTAGGCATCAAACGACATAGTTTAAGTGCCCAATGCATAGGAGAAAGGAACAAAATGACCCTGACTTAAAACTGACGAGTGCCATGTACTACAGGACTGACGGGTCGTCGTTTGAACTACCAACCGTTGTTTGGAGTCGTCATTCATGCTCTACCCGATAGGGCTTCACTAAAACGAGCATAACTTTTTACTCCGAGATTGGATTTTAGCAAACTCAGTTGCGTTGGAAAGAGGATTCAATTATCTTTAAGTTGATAAGTCATGGGCCACCTAATTCATTTTTTGCTAAAAGATATGACCATTTGAAGTTGACTCAAAAACCATGTTTCTCCAATTAGCTGCTGACCCTCACCTATTTGTCAGACCTACGGTCCGTAGGTCCAACCACGAACCTTACTGGTCGACCGTGGGTGGGATCAGAGACCATCAAAATTTGGACCTTAACGACGGAACCCTACCTACGGTCCGTGGTTCTACCCACGGTCCGTGGGTGGTTCTGGCACTAGTTTTTCTAAAAACTAGAATTTTTTTCATTTTGAGATCCGAGGTGCTACACACAATATGATTTCAAATATAGCTCTAATGATTACAACCTAAATACAAGTTATTTCAAGAGTTTTCAGGGAACTTTAATGATTCTGAATGTATCATTTTTTACATTGAATAAGAGAGCATTATTTTCAGAAAAGTATAAAGAGTTTTTAGAGTATTTCAAAAATATTTAATATAGCTTCAGTTACCTCTTAAAGAGGCCTTTTATGAAATTATCTCAACCTAGAGAGTACTTTTACATGAGCATACTGTTACATTTTGGGAGTAGTATTGAGCACCGATTTGGGATAAAAGTTAAGATAACTCAAACTTCATAATCTACATAGCTATCCTAGATAGGATCGTACAGCAAGACGGGCGATCCTCACCTACCTCAAGAAGGCTTTTTAGTGGATCCAGCAGTTCAGTTGCATCGTTTACTCCGGTAAGGTATATGACGGCTCTGGCAACGTGGGTAAGACGTTATATCATCACGAAGCTCATATGGTTGTCGATTAGAGAAATTCCCCAGTAAAGTAAAGTAAATTATATTTTTACATATACATTTCAGTTCAGTATTTACTATTATTGCATTCCTACAATAAGAGCTTAAATGATTTTTACCATGATTTATACTATATTGCAGTTGAGTTATTTTCAACCTTTCAGTTCAGTTATTTGTGTTATTCAACCCAATTACATACTCGGACATTCAATGTACTGATGTCATTTGATCTGAATCATTTCATGGTGCAGATTTAGGTACGTAGGATCATCAATCAGAGATCCGTTATGATCACATCATCTGCTTATCATCTTTTGGTGAGGCCTCCTTGCTTTCGGAGGACTCTAGTTTTATGATTTATTGGAAGTAATGCTTTGAGGCGTCGTTGGTATTTTTACAACACCTATCTTTATACGCTAGAGGCTTTATAGATAGACAGTCTTGGTAAGTCTTGTAGTGTTCAATTTTAGATATTTTATTTAAAATTTTATGTTTAATACTGAGTGTTTTCAGATAACTTTAATATTTAATAATTTTTTTTAAAATAATTCTTCCGTTTTGATGCTTGTGTATGCTTGAGTTAGTCTTCCGCTTGTAGTCAGCCAGGATGAGGGTTCACTTGTGGAACAACAATGGTTCTCAAGTGTCGACCACATCTAGGGTGTAGGCTTTGGGCGTGATAGGTTACTTCTGCTATCAACTTGATATAGGAAGGAATGCATATCACTTTGGATGAGAGATCGAACGGGTTTGGTAGTGTATTGTGGCTACTTACTGGTATGAAATGTGTGGGCTATTTGAGTACAATCTTCTCGAGGGGTTTGATGTGTTCTAGATGTGGATCGAATGGACTTTCACAATATGGTACTAGTGGTATATAAAAATTGATATGTCAATTTTCAATAGTGAATGATAACTACTTAAGGAGTTATCAGATGTACCACATGCTCGTATAACGAGAGTCGATGTTGTATTCATATTAGAGAAACCAACCAGTACTTGGGTTAAAACATTGTTTATAAGGAAGATTTTAATGGTGGATCTTTGGTATAGTATTAATGCATTAGATTGTGAAGTGTATCTCAAGGATTCTAACTGAGGACTAGTGATTTCATCGTAAGCTCCAAGGGAGTGGATCGACATCAGAATGAAAATATTATGGATAAAGAAAATTTTCAACGAGTATACTTGTGTGAAGGCAATTTAGGATTCTACTAAGAAAGTACATCCAAAATTGAGTGAGTCCTTTGGATTTGGTTTGAGGTGTCATGTCCATGAGAAGTTTTATTCGTGGTGATTGCAAAGGCTAATTGAGCATGCTAGTAATAAGAGTTATTGATGCATTGAGATTGATATGCCACTATATGATAAGGATTGTTGGTTAAACGAATTTTTGTATTGTAATGACGACTTGCGATATCTAAGGTTGTGGTTTGCTACTATTTATTGAGTAGCGTGGTTGCATGGAAAGTTGTAGGAGATGCTGAGACACCGCTTGAATAGAATTGATATGAACTAGAGTCACAAATGAAAAGAATTGGTAGGATGTAGTTAGCCTTCAGAAAGAGGGTAGGATGTAGTTAGCCTTCGGAAAGAGGCAAGAGCAAGGACATTTACTCTGATTGCAAGGGTCAAAGATGTATCTTCAGAGGGTGAGGAATTAGGTTCAGAGACACATGGTTCTATTTTTTTGCTCCGATTATAGTGATATTGTTATGTATCATTCCTATGGGTTAAAAACTATAAGATAACAGGATGAGACGGCTGTCTGCCTAACAGGATGAGTGAGCTTTGGTGAGCTCGCCGAATAGGTAGCGTTCAGCCTAGTGCCTATTTTCACAAATTGAACCAACATACGCAGTAATATCTAGTTCCCCCTCAACTTTACACTCTATCCACATGCTTATCACCCCATGGGTACTAAGATTTCTCCCAAATATCACAAAGCATCGCTCAAATTGATGATTTGCCAATAAGAAAGTCGTCACTCAATCTATCATTTGGAAAAATCATGCATTTGGGTAAGCACTAGGCTAATCAGACTTCACCCATATAAAATTTAAATCAGACCTAGCAATATTCATCATTCAATTTCAATAAATAACCAACACATTAAATTATAGCCATTTTACCCACAATTTCAACTATCTAATACATGGGCATCATTCAATATCAACTATATAGTAGTACCCAACAAAATCACTAAACAACAACCATCGAATGCCCTTAAGCCCATACACAAAACACACTTTTAAGCTCAAATCACAAAATAGAAGTCGAACATCAACCTCAAAAAGAAGAAAAATGCAAAAACGAGGGAGGTAAGGATTTGGGGTCGACTGATCAAGAAAATAATGCATTCCATGCACTCGATAATCACATAATACGGACACTCACACACTCAAATATGCTATTGGAAGTTAAAGGGTAGAAAAGAGCTAAGAGATAGCAAATCATTTTATTTTTGAAAAGGAAAAGACCATTGGCCTTTTTATACCCGAAACATTCGGCGGTCACGACTAATGTCGCTGATTATTTCGGTGGACCGCCAACTGGAGGTGAAGCTCGCCCAAGAGGCCTGAACAAAAACAAAACCAGAAGGCTGATTCAGCGGACACGATGGAATCCGCATAGTGTACTTCAGTGAATCACCTTTTGGAGCTCAAATCGCCTAAATTGACAGTATATTTTTTTTACATTTTCCAGCTCAAAAGGCGGACAAGAATTAGTCGGCACAACACCTTCGGCGAATCGCCGTTATGCTTTTGTCATCGCCTATTGTTCCCCTTGCAACATTTTGACTTTTTTCAACCTTCACTCACAACACACATTATTTAAAGTAATAAAATAACAATAAAGACTTTGGTTGCCTCCCAAAAAGCGTCTTATTTAATATCGTGGCACGACAGTGTTCTCATTTCCTCATTATTCATACTTGGAATTCGGGATGGTGTCACTAGGCAACGTTCCCTTTTTCCTTTTGTGAACACCTAATTTTTGACATATTTAAATTACTCATACAATATATATTTTCTTATTCATGTATTTTATTTATTTTTATATTTATTTTTATTTAGTAAATTTTTTTAATTCAAAATGTTTGAATTTTGTGTCAATGAGCTGATTTTTCTTTTGGGTTTGGATGATTAAAATCTGATGGATCCTACTTAATAGGCCTATTTTCTTTTAAAAACTTCAAATTATCCATTGTCTTTTATTCAATTAATGAATTAAAGAAAATGGGGTTCTCTAAAAAGGGCAATGAAGTAATTTTCAATAGTCTTCTCTTAGAAAAAGAAATTAAAGAAGAATTTGCATTGGTTCTTTTGGGAGGCTCATTGGTGAGAACAAGAGTGCTTATTGAAAAGAGAAAAAGTTTCATTGGGAAGAAAAAGGCTCAAGCATGCATTGGGTGTTTAGTTTTCAAAAAAAGAAAATTATTTCATTTTTCTCAATCTATTTAAACTCTTCTCTTCTTTCATTTTAGGAGGGGGATTAGGAAAAAGGAAGATTTTGAAGGAAAAGAAAAAAAGGCACACAAAAAAGAAGAAAAAATAGAAAGAAGAGAGTACCAAAGTCTTCCAAAAAAAAAAGAGAAAGAAAGAAATATTTGAGAATAGCAAGAAAAAAAAAATCATCTTTTGTGAATTTGTTGGTTCAACTAGTTTGCTTCCACTATTTGCTTGTCATCACCTTTAGGTATTTTCTTTTACATTTCACAATGTAATCTTAAATTAATGTTTCATGTTCTTTTATATTTTGATTAAGTTGTTTATATTAAGTTTGTTTGATTTAACCAAGTCTATTGTGATTCTTATATGATTATGTTTATTACTATGTACAAATGTATTCATTACTAATGTGGTGTTTAGTTTAATTTACCTCATCGTGGAATTGACAAGTAAACTTGTGTTATGCTAAAGAAGAAAAAAATAATAATTTTAAAGTCTTTTTTTGTATTTTAATTTCTGGTCATTTTAAGAAAAAAGAGGTCGTTTTTTGCAAAAACACAAAACTGGTCATTTTTGCAAAAATATGAATCTGATCATTTTGTAAATACTTTTTAAATAATAATAAAAAAATTCTTCTATTAAATAAATATATGAAATGGGTTATTGAAACAAAAATGCAAATTTGGTTTCATTTAGGTTAGTAGTTTAACTATTAGATAAAATTGGTTATTTTTGCAATTTTCTTTCAAAAGAGAGCAATGTGACCATTTTGGGTAAAACTAATTTTTTTAATAGAATGATCATTTCTAGAATTGTATCAATATTGTTTTAAAAAAATAAAAAATTTAGTCTTTCACTACTTATTTTTAAAAAAGGGGCTTAGTTATTATTTTTAAGGAAACTTTTTTTTTCTTTGGTTGTTGTTGTTAAGTAGTGATATATATATCATTTTGCCAACAAAAAAACATCATTTTTCATATCTTCATGTTGCAACAAGTTCAATGATTCTTTATTTCTTTTTATCATTATTAAAGGAATTGAGTCATTAATTATTAGTTTTATTTAATAAATAAAATTTATTAAATACCACCATGTGTTTGGTTACGATCTTTGGTGTGTATTATTTTATTTTATTTTTAAAAAAGAGGTCTTTGTGCGGCTACACTCCTAGGGAAATCATTTTTTTAAAATTAGTGACAAACACAAACTTACATTTTTAGCCAAACATGAGTTGATAAAGTGACTGTGCTAGAACCAAGGGACTCGAGGGGTGCCTCACACCTTCCCCCCAGTCAATAGAATTTCTTACCCTATCTTTGTTTCGTAGACTAAAAAATAAAGAGTCATTTGCTTTTAAATTAGGAATTTACTGGGTGACTTGGAACACCCAAAAAAACTCAATTTCAAGTGGTGACTAAAAAAACATTTTTCATATGCTTTGATTTTTCAAAAATGAACCCGTCAGATCCTTAGTAATTGCAAATGCAGAGGTGTGACAGATCTAGCGACTCTGCTGGGGACTTTTTTTAGAATTCGAGCTTTGTACATTGACTATATATGGTTATTTTGATTATTTGAATAAATTTTGTGTTTGTTGGATAATGTGTTATTTGAATGATTTATTGCTTTGATATTGTGTGATTGTATATAAATTGTTTTCTCTCGCACACCTTTTGAGTCTCTGGAAATTTTGCTATACACTGTGTGTACGGATACGCTCCACAGGACTTCTGTCTAAGATGAGTCAGTGTGCGGTTACGCTCCTGATTCAGGATTTGTCTCACATGTTAGGCGTGGTTGAACCACCAGTTAAGCCGGAATAGCTCTGCTACCGGTCCGCTGACCCTCCCCGGCTCGAGTTGTCCGCTCGAGTAAAGCCAGTCTAGACACCTTCCATATAGAAGGCTAAACCTAGATAAATAATTCACAAAAATTATCCCTAGTAGCCTACGTTTATTTGCATCATGTTCATTTGACCTAGCGAGATTGGCACAGGTGTCGTGACCATCTAAGATAGGTTCCCACTCTAGACCAACATGTTCATTTTATGTGCTACGTGAAAATAATTTTGTTCAGAAGGCCTTTACATAGTTGATCAGCTTTACAATAACTGTCTTTCAATTTATTTTTTTACAAAAAAGGAAAAAGAGGTTGAAATAAAAGGGGTGGTCTTCTAAGTGTGAGTCATTTTTTTTATGAACTAAGCACACCTAATTTTCACTAAAATGAGATACGCAAACATCCCTTCTCGGGTTCGGTCTTTGTAAAAAAATGGTATTTTGTTTTTTTAAATAAAAATAAAAAAATCTTGATTTTTTACTTTTCTTTCCTCCCTTGATTAGAGTTTGTGATAAAACTTTAATTAGATTCTATTTAAAGGTACGAATGACACCTCCAACCAAAGGACATGGTTCCAAAAGGCCTTGAAGTGAAGGGATTCCAGAATGCATGATCGTTGACACAATACCCAAGGATCTACGTCGATGGTGGAAAGGCATGGGGAATTATGAGCAAAGAAGGGTAAAAGAACATTTGGGACATCTTTTGCATTTGATGGAGATTGACCCAAGAAGAGATGTGATCAAGGGATTGATTCCTTTCTGGGATCAAAAAAATAACGTGCTTCAATTTTCTGACTTTGAAATGACACCAACTCTGGAATAAATCGCCAGCTTCATGGGAAAAGGGTCCAGTATTCAGGGCGCGGATCTCCGCAACAAAAGACACATAATCCCAAAGAACGTTGATGCCAAAAAGTTCCCGGACCTTCTCAAGATCAACCAAATAGAGTTCATTGGACTTTCTATACGAGAGGTACGATCAAAAGGATGGATTTAAAAACTACCAGAACCAACTTAGCAATCAAGGGGGCGTAGAGGCTTGGAAGGTGAATGGATATTTTTCCTTCATGGTCGCGTTTTTGGGGCTCATCGTTTTCCCCAAACGGGAAAAGCATATCAACATTCGTTTGGCTGGGGTGGTGAAGGCGCTACCCACAATGGAAAGTCCTACCACTATTCCCATGATCCTGGTAGATATGTTCCGTGCATTGACTAAATGCAAAAAATGGGAAACGTACTTTGAAGGCTGTAACATCTTGCTGCAAATATGGTTTTTGGAACATCTTTATCATCATGATCGTGCGCCCAGGTTCTCTTCGGACTGCTGTAATTATGTTTCCTCTCATAAGGAAAGGGAAGCGACAATCGATTTTCCAAAAGAAATTTTAGCATGTGAAGAAAAACTCTCGGTAATCACGTCTGATGAAATTGTATGGAATTATTACTCGTTCCAGCTAAGGATGTCATTTGCATGTCTACTGATATCTCGTTTCTTGTGCTGATTGGGTTTAGAGGTGTCCAACCCTATGCCCAACTTCAGGTTATGCGTCAGCTGGCTAGAGTTCAAGAAGTCCCACCAAATGATGATATGAGTAGATTTGTATTTGACACCACACCGGGTTTTGCCTTTGATAGCAGTGATATTCTGAAGATCTTGTTCGGAAGTATAATTTCTTAGCAAAGTGAAATGGTTGTGGAGCAAGATAAAGGAAAAGTGGTGCCTTGGTACCTATCGTGATTTCCTGATCCAGTAACATTTGGTGACACTCCCGAAGGATCCAGCAGAAAAAGAAAAGACAAGAACACCATAAGACAGTTGGTAAAAGAGTTGAAGAAGGCCAAAGCCACCATAGCCCGAGAAGAAGTTCAAGTCCAAGTATGGAGAAATCACCAGTTGGAGTTACAATATATGGAAGGGGAATTGAAGCATACAAAGGGGAAATTAGCTCGGTTAGAAGAGGAGCTGGATAGTAGAATTCACTTGGCCCGACAGATAAAAAAGGAGCAGAGCTTTGAGATTTCTCGATTAAAGAGGGACTTAGTGGCATCTGAAGAGGTCATGCACTACCAAAAGGGAGAGCTTAAGCGGCAGAAGGAGAAATTTGAGAAAGAAAGGTCATGTTGGATGCACTTACATCATCAACTTAAAGCATAGTTAGAAGAACATAAAAGGAAAAGCAGTCATTTAGTCGATACCGAAGTGGAGCAAAGACAAATGATCATTGAGAGAGCAATACTTCGTAATCAACTTGAAGCATCAGAGGAGCGAGAGGCCCTCTTAAGGAACAATCTTGGTGATCATCAGGTGTGGTTGAATAACTGCCCTGAAAATATAAGAAGGGCTAGACGTTAAGTTCATCAGTTGGTGGAACAAACCTCTTATGTTATTAAAAATCATCACCGTATGAATGATATAGAAGTGGCTAAGCAAGCACGTGCCATTGTTTCCCATCTCCCAAAGGTGTTGTTGAATCTGTATGAGACCTTGGGACGACAACGAAAGCCCCAAGAAGATGAAGAAGATTGAAGAAGAGTTCAGCAATTTTTGTTTAATTATTTCATTTTGCTTTGTTTAAGACTCCATGTTTAATGTTCTTGATGTTCAGAGAGATCGTGTTGATCATAGTTGTGTTTAAACCCCTTGGTTTTGTCATTTTGCTTAAAGTCTTTGGAAATGAATGAAAGGGTTTTGTCTTGCTTTTCTAAATTATTTCGTTGAGTTGTCTAAATTCCTAAACTACGTAATGATCTGATTCATGCGGCGACATGATACCTAGGCAGCCTCCAAAAGGTTCGATCAAAACTTTTTTTATGAAAAAAGAAAAGAAAAAAGGGAAGCCAATGAACAAAGCAAAGCTGGGATGAGACAATGGCCTTCTGAACTCATATTATTAGGTGCTTAACAAATGTGTGATTGATGTGTAAATTTTCTAACCCCTAACAAGTTTGTTCATTCTCTTTAGTTTAGTAAGCTTCCGGTGGTTAGTTTGTGGTAAACTGGTAGAACACCCGTACTTTACCAGGTCTAAGGCAAGAGCGTCAATGACAACAAATACTGAAACTGCGGTGAATCAGGTGGATACTCCAGTTGATTTAACTACAAGAGAGTCGGCCACTGTCGAAGAAAATATGACATTGAGACATGTTATGGCACAGTAATGGCAAGCCTGGGCCAATAGCCAAGAACCACCAACGTCCATTCCTGGTTTTCCTGAGATCACAAGTATCTGATCCTCATCTTCTTAGGTACCGATATCAGATCCTTTCTTCCCTCCAGAGTATGGTCCATTTGATAATTATGGGGCCGGACCATCAACAACACGCCCTTAAGGCATGCCATTGAGGAATAATCCCACTATCTCGACAGCTGCACCGGTCTATACTCTCACACAACCAACTGTGACGCAGAGAGCAACTCAAGAGGGACAGTTCACCGCCCAGCCAGAGCAGTACTATACTCCTGGGATAGCATTCGGGGGCCCTAACTCTGTATAATTTGGCTCCCCTACTGATGTTGAAAGGCCCACACAAGGCTTAGAGCAAGAGGAAATTTTTAAAAAAATGAAAAACATCGAGCAACACATGAAAAGTATGCAAGGGCTAGGAGGGCACAAAAGTGTCGCGTTCAAAGACTTGTGTATGTTCCCAAATGTCCACCTTCCACCTGGATTCAAAACTCTTAAGTTTGATAAGTATGATGGGCACGGTGATCCCATAGCTCACCTCAAGTGATACTACAATCAACTTAGGGGTGCAGGGGGTAAAGAGGAACTACTCATGGCTTACTTTGGTGAGACTTTGACTGGTGTTGCCTTAGAATGGTTCATAGACCAAGAGATCTGCCATTGGCACATCTGGGATGATATGGCTCAAGATTTTGTTAGACAATTTCAATACAATGTCGATATTATTCCAAATCGCAATACACTCTCTAATATGAGAAAGAAGCCAAATGAAAGCTTCAGAGAATATGCTACCAAATGGAGGGAACAAGCAGCCCGGGTAAAACCACCATTAGATGAGCAAGAATTGGTTGATATCTTCATAGAGGCTCAAGATCCTTACTACTTCCACCACCTGACAGCCGTAATGGGAAGACCGTTTCACACAACAATCAAATTTGGAGAAATGGTCAAAAGTGGTCTCAAAACAAGAAGGATCGTGAGCCAGGCAGCAATCAAAGCTACCACACAGGCCATCCAGGGTGGTTCAGGCAACTTTGGAAATCAAAAAAGGAAAGAGGAAGTTTTTACGCTAGTGTTAGGGTCAAGGGGTGCTCAAAGGAAGTCAGATTGTCCTTACCCGCCAATTTAGGGACAATCTAGCTACCCTCAACATTACTACCCTTGTGTTTCTCAATATTCAGTATCTTCATCTCCATACACAGTCTTCAATGCTCAGCCATATGTGCATCCTCCTAATCGCCCACATTTTTAGGCCCCAACTCAAGGAAACCTTTGGCCACAACGACCACCCTATCAGGTCCCTTACAACCCTCCTCCTACGCAAAATTATGCTCAAAAGAAGGGACAGAAAAGGAAATTCACTCAATTGGGAGAGTCATACTCCAGCTTGTTTCAAAAGTTAAGAAAGATAGGAGTGATTGAGTCTACCCCACCACATCTTTGATCTAATTGCTCCAGCTTTCCAGGCCAATGAAAGATGTGAGTATCATTCAGGGGCCCCAGGACACATCACTGATAATTGTTTGACCTTGAAGGGGGCGATAGAGAAGCTAATCGATCATGGAGTGGTCGTTGTGACAGATGATCAAAACACTCCCAATGTAACTAATAACCCACTTCCAGCTAAAAATAATTTAGTGGGTATGATCTGCGATGATCAAGAGTACAAACTCCTTGACAAAATGGGAAAATTATTTAGGAAGATCAGAGAGGAAGACAAGTCGTTAAAGAGTTCAGAACCAGCCGCATCTTTGAGTGTGGAAGGTGTCAATCTTGATACTAATGTTTTGTGTGTCCCGGAAATTTCTAAAGGGCTTGAAGTTTGAGCGGGTATGCTAAAGTTGTATGCATAAAAAGGCTTTTCGTTAACACAACATGACCAAAGTTGGTTGGCAAAGTTGAAAGAACCTATCTTGGTTCAGCCCGTCCAACAGCTCCCGGTAACTGATTCAAAGGTTGTTCCTTGGAACTACAATAAGATTGCTATGTTTTACCGAGAAAAAAGAGATTGTTGAAGAAGCTAATGAAGCAAGAGGGTTGACACACTCCAAAAGATGTTATTCTCCGGAAGAGTTAAGGAAAGGAAAGATGGCCCAAGATATCCAAGTACCACTGAAGAAAGCAGGTACAGAGGAAGAAGAAAAATATTTTCTACAAAAGATTAAGGTTCCAGATTACTCTGTTGTGGAACAATTGAAGAAGACCCCTGCACAGATTTCACTGTTGTCTCTACTCTTGCACTCAGAAGAACATCGTCGTGTGTTGACTAAGATTCTGAATGAATCACATGTATCGAAGGAAACCACGTTAAATAAGTTAGATAAAATGGCCAATCACATCTTTGAGTCGAACACCATCACTTTCACTGATGATGAGTTGCCCACGGAAGGAGCTGTACACAACAGAGCTTTGTATCTTACAGTGAAGTGTGAAGGGTACTATGTGAAAAGGGTCATGATAGATGCAGGATCAGGGGTAGACATATGTCCTCTCTCTACACTGCAAAGTTTGAAAATTATCCCTAACAGAATTTTCCCTAGAGATGTGTGTGTTCGAGCTTATGACGGCTCAAGGCGGGATACCATTGGTGAAATCAAGTTGAACATGACAATTGGACCGGTGGACTTTATGATTGTGTTCCAAGTTATGTACATGGACACATCTTATAATTTTCTCGTGGGAAGGCCATGGATCCATATGGCTCGGGTGGTCCCATCCACTCTACATCAAGTCGTTAAGTTTGAATACGACAATCAAGAAATCATTGTGGGGAAGATGATTTATCTATTTATAGAGATCCATCCATTCCATAAATTGAGGAAAAAAAGATGTGATTTCGTTGTTTACCAGTCTTTTGAGGTCGTATTAGTCGATCGCTTCAAAGATGGAGACCCCATCATCCAACCATGTCTCTCTTCTGCCTTTTCAATGGTAGCAACGATAATGTTCAAATATGGTTATCAACCTGGTAAAGGGTTGGGACAGTGTTCGCAAGGAATTGTGGATCCCATTGCTCTTTTAGGAAACCAAGGCACCTCTAGCCTCAGATACAAACAAAACAAGAGAGATGGAGATAAGGTTAAGAACTACAAAAGGACTGATTGGGCGTTGTCACAACCAATTCCCCATATTTATCATTCTTTTGTCAAGCCCCAGGATCCAAAAATTCAAGCTTCCTTTACTCATGAAGACATTGAAGAAGTTATTTAGGATCTCAGTCAGTTGTTTTGTGAAGTAAACATGGTCCAAGTTGGTGAAGGTACAAATCATGCCGATGTGCATCTCGTGGGCTCAGGTGTTGAGCTAAACAATTGGGAATCCACTCCTTTCCCCAGAAGGAAGGTGTCTTGGTAGTTTGTTTTGCTACTCTTTTGTATTTTTGTTGTTGTCAGGGTTGTGATCCGAAAATTTGAAAGTGTTTTGTATTAATGTCAACCCTTCTATCCCTTTTCGATTTTACTGAATTGAAATTCCAGTTTCATAGTAAAATTTGGTCTTTTCCCTTCCCCTAATTCTTATTATCCATTTTTCAATTCTGTAAATATCGGCTTTGATAACATGACATGCATGTGGAATTCATTCCCAGATCTCAAAGAGTTGTTTATTCTTGAATCATCGAGTCAAGAGGTCGAATATGATGAAGAAGAGGCTTTTCGGGAAACTAATAGGGAACTAGAATAGTTTGAGGACAAACCTAAGCGTAATCTTAGTGAAACCGAGGCAATCAATTTGGGAAGTACCGAGGAAGTCAAAGAAATAAAAATAAGCCTTCATGTCGAGTAGGAAATTAGGGATTCCATAATACAACTTTTGTTTGAATATAAAGATGTGTTTGCTTTGTCCTATGATGACATGCCAGGTTTGAGTGTCGATTGAGTGGTTCATAAGTTCCCACTCATCCTGATTTTCCACCCGTCCAACAGAAAAGAAGAAAATTCAAACCGGACATGAGTGAAAAAATCAAGGAAGAAATCATGAAACAACTAAGTGCAAATGTGATCCAAGCCATTCATTTCACTACATGGTTGGAAAATGTTGTTCCTGTGCCGAAAAAGGATGGAAACACAAGAGTTTCTGTTGACTATCAGGATTTGAACAAAGCTAGTCCAAAAGACAACTTTCCCTTGCCCATTATCCACATTCTAATTGATAATTGTGCCAAACACGATATTTAATCTTTTGTGGACTACTATGCGGGGTATCATCAAATCTTGATGGACAAAGAGGACGCTGAGAAAACTACTTTCACAACTCCATGGGGGACCTATTGCTACAGGGTCATGCCATTCGGTCTTAAAAATATTTGGGCAACTTACATGAGGGCTATGACTACCATGCTTAATGACAGGATGCACAAAGAAATTGAAGTATACGTCGATGAACTAATCATCAAGTCTAAAACACAAGCTAACCATGTGCAAGATCCGAGAAAATTCTTTGAAAGAGTGCGAAGATATGATCTCAAACTTAATCCAGCAAATTTTGCATTTGGAGTTCCATCTGGAAAGCTTCTGGGTTTTATTGTCAGTAGAAGGGGAATCGAATGGGATCCTTCCAAAATAAAACCCATTCGAGATTGACCACCCCCGAGAAATAATACTGAAGTCATGAGTCTACTTGCGAGGTTGAACTACATCAACAGGTTTATTGCTCAACTCACAACCACTTGTGAGCCCATTTTCAGACTTTTAAAAAAGGATGCTACTGTCAGATGGATGGAGGATTGTCAACAAGCTTTTGAAAAAATCAAGAAGTATCTGTCCAACCCTCCCGTATTGGTCCCGCCTGAACTTGATAGACCTCTCAGATAATTCCTTTGGGTGTGTTCTTGGTCAGCACGATTCCACAGGCAGGAAGGAGCAAGATATCTACTACTTAAGCAAGAAATTCACTAATGATGAGGTCAAGTACACACTCTTGGAAAGGACATGTTGCGCCCTAACTTGGGTAGCTCTGAAGTTAAGGCATTACCTTTTGTCCTACACAACTTACCACATATCTAGGATGGACCCTTTGAAGTACATCTTTCAAAAGCCAATGCCAACTGGTAGAATCGCTAAATAGCAAATCTTCCTCACTGAATTTGACATTATATATGTCACTCGAACCGCAATGAAAGCTCAAGCTTTGGGAGACCACTTGGCAGAGAATCCAGTCGATGGCGACTACGAACCATTGGATACATATTTTCCAAATGAAGAGATTAACTCAATTGAAGAAGTAGATCCAGATGAAAATCAGGCCTGTCAATTATACTTTGATGGAGCAATCAACGCAAAAGGCACAGGGATTGGGGCAATTCTCATATTGCCTGCAGGGCAGCATTACCCTGCAATAGCTCAACTTCTTTTCTTCTGTACAAATAACACAATAAAGTATGAAGCTTGCATCATGGGTCTAAATATGGCAATAGATTTGGATGTGCAAGAATTGATTGTGTTGGGAGATTCTGATTTGCTAATTCGGCAAGCTCAAGGCGAATGGAAAACTCGAGACTTTAAGCTTCTTCCATACAAACAATGTGTTGAAGATCTTAGCAAAAGGTTTAGGTCCATCGAGTTTAGATACATCCCAAGGTTTCATAATGAATTGGCAGATGTCTTGGCTACTTTTGCCTCAATGCTTCCATATCCTGGAAACACTTACATCACTCCCTTGGAGATTCAAGTTCAGGACCAACATGGATATTGTAACACAGTGGAAGCAGAACCGAATGGTGAGCCATGATAGATAGACATCAAGTAATTCTTGAAGACGGGGAAATGTCCCAAACATGGCAATGGAAGCCAAAAAAGAACTATTAGACATTTGGCTAGTGGTTTCTTTTTTAGCGGGGAAATTTTATATAAACGAACCTCGGATCTGAACTTTTTAAAATGTGTGGATGCTGAAGAGGCCAAGAAGATCATGAATGAAGTACATGCTGGGGTGTGTGGACCACACATGAATGGATATGTCCTTGTAAAAAGATACTTCGAGCAGGTTATTACTGGCTTACCATGGAACGGGATTGCTTTCGCTTTGTGAAAAAATGTCATCAGTGCCAAATTCATGGTGATCTAATTCATTCACCTCCTTAAGAGTTGCACCCCATGGCCGCTCCTTGGCCCTTTGTTGCATGGGGAATGGATGTCGTCGGACCAATTGAGCCAAAAGCTTCTAATGGACATCAATTCATTTTGGTCGAAATTGATTACTTTACCAAATGGGTGGAGACAATCACTTTCAAAGCAGTCACTAAAAAGGCGGTCGTGGATTTCGTCCATTCAAACATCATTTGTCATTTTGGTATCCCAAGAACTACCATCACGAATAATTTTGCAAACCTTAACAACAATTTGATGAAGGAGGTATCTGAGCAATTCAAAATTGTGCATCACAATTCTACTCCATACCGACCAAAAGCCGACGGAGCTGTGGAAGTTGCCAACAAGAATATCAAAAAGATTCTCAGGAGGATGGTTCAAGGCACCATACAATGGCATGCGAAGCTGCCTTTTTCACTTTTGGGATATCGCACAACTGTGCGCACTTCGATTGGTGCAACTCCTTATTTTCTAGTGTATGGGACCGAGGCTGTGATACCAGCGGATGTAAAAATTCCATCTCTCTGAATTGTTGTCGAGGCTGAAATTGAGGATACTGAATGGGTCAAAACTTGGCTAGAGCAGCTTACATTAATAGATGAGAAACGATTGGAGTCTGTCTGTTTTGGTCAGCTTTATAAGCAAAGGATGGCTCGTTCATACAACAAAAAGGTGCACGCAAGACATTTTTAAGTAGGACAACTGGTCTTAAAACACATTCTCCTGCACCAAGAAGAAGCCAAGGGAAATTTTTTCCCAAATTGGCAAGGCCCATATCTTATCAAGGAAGTGTTTTCCAAAGGAGCCTTGCACCTTGTTGATGTGGAGGGGAAAATCACAGGCATAATTGTTAATGCAGATGCAGTCAAAACATACTATATCTAATGCATTCTAAGATGTTGTGACAAGTTTATGGTTGGTAAGACAAAGGTCCCTCGTTCAAAATAAGAGAAAAAAAAAAAAAAAAAAAAATCTTCTCTTTAAATTTTTGAACTACGTTTGACCTGATTTCGAAAGGATACGTAGGCAACCCTTTGGGGTTCGGTCATACAAAAAAATCAATATTTTTTTATTTATGCGAAACTGGGGCATTTTTTTATTTTTATGGAATAGTGTCAAAATTGTAATATGATTCTATTCAAGAAACCGATTTTTGAGCCAACTCTCTATGAATGCCAGATTCAATGTGTCTTGCACGGACAAATGATCATCGGAGACAACATTGTGAGTAAAAAAACAACTTATGAGTGAAAACCCTTGGTGGGCACCATAAGTAAAAAAGAAAAGAAAAAAAGAGACAGTCTCATCGGTGAAAATCATTATAGGCACCATGAGACAACAAGAGAGAAGATATTATCGGTGAAAATCCTTGCAGGCACCTTAAGATAAAAGGAGAGAACATCATGAAATGACTAAGTGGAAGAAATCTGCAAAAGATTTTAAGAACTAGACAACTCAAACGGATCGGGGGTCAAGTCCAAAGTGCATGTCATGGTCACGCAAAGTCGACATATGCCTCCAGATAAGTTTTCTTTCTCATTTTCTTCAAAAAGGATTTTCTTTCGTTAAGTATAAGTCTTTCTTATCAAATTTTGACACTCTTAAGTTTGATATTTTTCCAGTATTTTTGGTGTAATCTCTTGGCAAAACAAAGTAAATTATTGCAAAGCTTACTGCGGTTTCCCAAAAGTGAAGCTTGAGTATCTAAGTTGGCATGCCTTCGAGCAAGGACTAAAACCGCCTCAGATCTTCACTGAAAACTCGTGAAGGAACACGATATATTCTTTTAAGTCATGAAAAAAATTCAAAAGGAAATCCGTTCTTTGGGAAATCAATTGCACCATGATATTTGGTAGTACCAAGAAGATCAAGGTCCCTGGATTGACAAAGAGGAAGCTTCAAAAGGTTGTTCAGCCAATGATTTGGAGTAGAGTTTGAGAAATTGGTCGGGAGTATGGACAAGTCATTAGAACATCAAGGACACAAACCAACCACCACTTTAAATTAACAATTTTCTCTTTCTTTTGCTTAGCACAGGAACAAAAGAAAATGCAGGATTACAAGTCAAAAATGAAACATCACAAAAAAAAAGTTCTCCAAAGTCGTCACATGTTTATTGCTTCATCTCATGCTATTGGCATTCTTGCCTCTCAATTCGAGAGTTTCGGGCAATACACACCAATCTTTCATTCAGGTGCAATATGCACCAATCTTTCATGCAGGTGCGATACGCATCAGCTTGAATTCCATGCAATATGCACTAGTCCTTTATTCATGTGCAATACGCACCAGTCTGAATTTCGTGCTAATATGCACCCGTCCATTATTCATGTGCAAAACGCACCAGTCTTTCTTTCATCTACAAAAGCACCAGTCTGAATTCTGTGCAATACGCACCCATCCTTTATTCGCGTGCGAAACGCACCAGTCTTTCTTTCATGTGTAATACGCACCAGTCTAAATTATGTGCAATACGCACCCATCCTTTATTCATGTGCAAAACACATCGTCTTTCTTTCATGAGCAAGACGCACCAATCTAAATCTCATGCAATACGCATTGATTTTTTATTCAGGTGCAATATACACTAGTCTTTCTTTCATGTGAAATGAGCACCAGTCCTACATTCACGTGCAATACACATCCATTCTCTATTCATGTGCAATACACACCATATTCATATTTTGGGTGATACACCCAATCTTAGGACAACCCACAAAGACAATACGTCTCATTTGAATCTCTCAGGGCAATACGCCTCATGTCTCCTTTTCTTTCTAGGGTGATATGTCACAGTTCAAGATTCTCATATCTTTTTTTAATAAAGAAATACATCCTATTCGGGTTCTTCATTTTGTGATCTTGAGTTTTGAGTATCAATTGCCAACTCAAGTCAAAACATGCACTTGAGAATGATCCACAGGTCGCCAAGAGAGTATCAAGATCAATCTCAGAGATAACGCACAGAGCAAGTTGAAGATCAAGACAAGAACCTAAGAAAACACAAGTAGAGATCTTGTAACTCTTATATTGTAGAGAAGCGGAGTTCTCTAGCTCTTTTCTTTTATGTAACTATAGACAGTAGATGATTACAAGAAATAAGAAGCAATCTTTTGACCACAATGTCTGATAGTTTCGGCTATCAAATTTTCTGGAACTACACTGACCTGATTTCCTTTTAATCAAGGATATGTAGGCAACCTCAGAAGCAAGGTTCGGTCATATTTTTCAAAATTGCTTTCAATGGAGTTTGAAATAGTCAAAAATTAGCCACATCGTTCACTTTCTTTGCTTGAAAACTCTTCATGTTTCCAAGCAAAGAGGGGCATGCTGTGAACACCTAATTTTTGACATATTTAAATTACTCCTACAATATATATTTTCTTATTCATCTATTTTATTTTTATTTTTATTTAGTAAATTCTTTTACTTCAAAATGTTTGAATTTTATGTCAATGAGCTGATTTTTCTTTTGGGTTTGGATGATTAAAATTTGATGGATCCTACATAATGGGCCTATTTTCTTTTAAAAAGTTCAAATGATCCATTGTCTTTTATTCAATTAATGAATTAAAGAAAATGGGGTTCTCTAAAAAGGGCAATGAAGTAATTTTCAATAGTCTTTTCTTAAAAAAAGAAATTAAAGAAGAAAGAAAAAAAAAGAATTTTCATTGGTTCTTTTGGGTGGCTCATTGGGGAGAACAAGAGTGCTTATTGAAAAAAAAAAAGTTTCATTGGGAAGAAAAAGGCTCAAGCATGTATTGGGTGTTTAGTTTTCAAAAAAAGAAAATTATTTCATTTTTCTCAATCTATTTAAACTCTTCTCTTCTTTCATTTTAGGAGGGAAATTAGGAAAAAAGAAAATTTTGAAGGCAAAGAAAAAAAAGGCACATAAAAAAGAAGAAAAATTAGAAAGAAGAGAGTACCAAAGTATTCCAAAAAAAAAAAAAAAGAAATATTTTAAAATAGCAAGAAAAAAAATCATCTTTTGTGAATTTGTTGGTTCAACTAGTTTGCTTCCACTATTTGCTTGTCATCACCTTTAGTTATTTTCTTTTACATTTCACAATGTAATCTTAAATTAATGTTTCATGTTCTTTTATATTTTGATTAAGTTGTTTATATTAAGATTGTTTGATTTAACCAAGTCTATTGTGATTCTTACATGATTATGTTTATTATTATGTACAAATATATTCATTACTAATGTGGTGTTTAGTTTAATTTACCTCATCATGGAATTGACAAGTAAACTTGTGTTTTGTTAAAGAAGAAAAAAAAAAATCAAAGTCTTTTTTTTATATTTTAATTTCTGGTCTGTTTAAGAAAAAAAAGAGGCTGTTTTTTGCAAAAAAACACAAAACTCTTCATTTTTGCAAAAATATGAATCTGGTCATTTTGTAAATAATTTTTAAATAAAAAAAAATTTCTCTCTTAAATAAATATATGAAATGGGTTATTGAAAGAAAAATGCAAATTCGGTGTCATTTAGGTTAGTAATTTAACTATTAGATAAAATTGGTTATTTTTTAAATTTTCTTTCAAAAGAGAGCAATGTGACCATTTTGGGTAAAACTGATTTTTTTACTAGAATGATCATTTCTAGAATTGTATCAATATTTAAAAAATAAAAATAAAAGAATTAGTCTTTCACTACTTATTTTTTAAAAAGGGTCTTAGTTATTATTTTAAAGGAAACTTTTTTTTTCTTTTGTTGTTGTTGTTAAGTCGTGATATATATATATATATATATATATATATATATATATATATATATTTCTTAAAATCATTTTTCATGTCTTACAAGTTCAATGATTCATTAATTTTTTTTATCATTATTAAAGGAATTGAGTCATTAATTATTAGTTTTATTTAATAAATAAAATTTATTAAATACCACCATGTGTTCAGTTACGATCTTTGATGTGTATAATTTATTTATTTTTTAAAAAAGATGTCTTGCGTGCGGCTACTCTCCTAGGCATATCATTTTTTTTAAATTAGTGACTAACACCAACTTACATTTTTATCCAAACATTATTTTTAGCCAAACATGAGTTAATAAAGCGACCGTGCTAGAACCACGGGACTCGGAGGGTGCCTCACACCTTCCCCCCGGTCAATAGAATTACTTACCCTATCTTTGTTTCGTAGACTAAAAAATAAAGAGTCATTTCCTTTTAAATTAGGAATTTACCAGGTGACTTGGAACACCCAAAAAACTCAATTTCAAGTGGCGACTAAAATAAAAAACTTTTTTTCATTTGCTTTTATTTTTCAAAAAGGAACCCGTCACATCCTTAGCAATTGCAAATGCAGCGGTGTGACACCTTTGAGTGAGATAAGTGACGATCTGGCACATTTGAGTTTCCAACTATTTGATAGAAACCAAATGAGAGGACACCATTTGAGATAAGGTGGAGAAGTCATTCTTCAATTCTTTCAACAACTTATCGGATCGTTCAACCTTGTTGAAGATCTTTGTGAGCATTTATTTGGTTCAGTTTCTTTTCAGACCAGCTGTTTCTTATGGTCCTGGACGATCATGGGGAGGGATGTGCCGAGATGACCTCATATGGGAATTTTGACTACTCCATTGAGTCCAGAACATCGAATTTGGTATGGTTGCATATCTCGTTTGTATGCACGGGGTTCCGGACGAATTGAAAGCACCCCATCAGAGAATTCGGAGTTTAAGCAAACTAGCTGAAGTTTTAAAAAAATTACTTCCCTTTTTTAATAGCCTTGGAACTCTCTTATGTTATCAAAAATATAATCTATATGAGTATACGAGTCTATGTACAACCAAATTTTTAATTGGAATTTTTTTTTATGGACCAATGGTCCGTTTATTTCTCATAAAGAAGTATCATACACAAACATGCCAAACAATAGCCCAATCTATACCAAATGAAAAATATCCCAAATAAGGAAATAAAAGGACAAATCGATCTTGGTCTTGATGACCAAGAACTTGCCATTCCCTAAAATAGGGTTTTCTAAAGAAAGCTCTCCATTTCTCACTCTATTGTACTCCGCCGCTTCCATGTTTCTGGCTCCCTTCACCCTTTATTTGCTCCTGCTTCATCTCTGGGTCATTAAAAATTTTCATCCATGGAAAAGGAGGAGATATAGGAGCTCGCAAAGGTAAATCAACCTTATTTTTTATCCATTCCCAACTACTGTTTACCTTACTCTTTCCTTTTCTAGATGTGAAATCCGGTTGAGGTGTTTGGAGTTCAAGATGAACTTTTTGTTGGATTTAACCATGAAACTCCTTCTGGAGGCCTGAGGTGTATCAACACCCATATTTATATATAAACTCTAGTCAAAAACCGACTCACAAAGACAACCCTGAGCCCCTAAGTTCAAAAACTGAAAATTGATATTAGAATTAGATAGCCATCATGTTAAAAGCTCATGCGCCAAAAATTAGTTAAATTCGATCATTAATTGATTCTCAAATAAAGAAATTACATCCAATTTACCTTAGGGACTTAAACTACATTTATACAATTCAAACACAAACTTTTTTTGGTAACAGTAAATCTTATTACTAGATGTGTCATTGTGTACAATTTGGAACTCTGGATATGGATATGTTCCAATCTTAGAGCCCTACTACTTCTAAATTTTCCTCACACATGTATACTATTCTAAGGATAGAAATCAAGACTATGCATATATCCTGTTAGCCTAGGTATCATGCTAGCTCTATGATGTATATATTGGATAATTAATCGGCTGATCATGTCTGTAGTCCTCTCCTTATGTTGGAATATCCTATGGTTCCTCTCCTTCCATATATGATATACAGTGACCGATTTACTAGTAGCATGGCCTGTGACCGATTTTAGCTCTTCATTCCATCCAGTGCTAATCCTTGTGATGAGTAACCAGTTAAGCATCTTTTGCCATATCTGTTTTGAGAGTGAACCTGTGAAAAACAGGTGTTGTTGTGTTTCAATTCTACCTTGCATAATGAACATACAACTTAATCAATAATTCCCAGTTGCTCAGTTTGTCTTTGGTATATAGCCTTCTGTGTATAGCTACATATAGTGAAAATACCCATTTAGGAGTAGAGCCGCAAAAAGTAGCCTACCCCAATCCCCTTAAGCTCATAAAATAAGAATTTATCTGGAACCACCCGGAAAAAGACCAAACATACAAATCTAGCTTGTTGGAATAATCAAATCACTAATGTGATGTCGACTTGACCAAATATTTATTGGGGTCAGCTCTAAACTTTAGGAAAAAACTAGAAATCAACTCAATAACACTATTCACTCTTGGATGCCTCGAGATCTATGTAAAATATTTAACTAAATCATAAATCACCCCAAGATCTAGTAGAATCATCAAAATTCAAATCAGAGCTCATTAACCTAAATTATTTACTTTGGTCAATTTCACAAGTCAAAACTCTAAAAATAGGAACTATCCTCATAAACTAGTCAGATCTTCTCGAAAATTATGGCATCCATCTGTACAAGTCATAAAAGAAATAATGAAATTGCGAGAAGGGCCAAAAAAAAAGCAAAACAAGAAGAAAAAACACAACGACTATGAGGATCACTATATTACCTTAAACCTTTCACATAACATAAAAATATTTACTTATCCAAAGTTGGAACACCCTTTAGAAAATTTCTAGTTACGTCATGGATTGCGTCACGGATTACACCATGTCAATGTAAAATAATAATATTTCAATATATAATCTAGACGCAACGAAAGTAGTTTAAGACTAGCCAACTTTTTATTTATCAAATATGCATTTTTTGTTATATGCAATTATTTTCTTTCATAAAAATCTCAAAAAAACAAGATTTACTTCTTTAGATCATTCACATCTATTTATTGACTTGCAATAATTATTTTTTCCCTATGTCATGTATCCTATATATAAATCGACAAGCTAAGTCCTTTTCCCAAAATACTAGTCTTATGTTTTTGCAGATTGATTATTCTCTATTACGATATATCATGGTAATTTATTCAATTGGCTCTTTTCTTCAATTTCATCACTTAGGAGACATTTTTTGAGCAACCGTAGCAAAAAATTTGATCTTTTTTAATGTTCATGTAGGATACTTGACCAATTTCATTTATGTTAATGTCCTACAATTCTAAATAAACGCTAATTATGAAAAATTTCTTATATGTATGGTTTCGATCTAGCTTTATAGTTATGTGGTAGATTTTCGGTTGTAATTCTCTTTTCCTTGCGAAGCTTCCTCTTCTTTTTATTTAATTGAGAAACTCATTTGTCATTAAAAATGTTTTAGATCTATAGTTTGGGGAATGTCTTTTTCCTTTCTTTTGATTTTGTATAAATATTTTTTGGTCTTTTGTTTTACTTATCTTCACTTGTTGATGTAGTCTTTAAACATTTTAAGGAAAAGGAAAGTGATCCAGAAACAGGGGTCTGTACAAATGCCGATTCAACCATCAATGGATGTTGCAAGAACATGTAAGATTTCTAAGTAACTTTTCCTTTGAGGTATGCCCTATTTTTGTGCTTTTGGATAATGGAAGTTGTTTCTAATGTTTGGATTCAGATTAAAGTGAAATTGTAATTATTTTCTGTTAAGTTGTTAATACGGTGAAGTGTTATTTGATGAGTAGAATTATTTTAATTTGTGGTGCCCATATCCTTGTTAAATTGTTAATGCGCTAAATTTCCTTGAACTTGGTCGGAGAGAATAGAAATGAAATGAGTGCCCAGCTCCCAGCCAAATGCAAAAATCAATATCATGGAAGTAGAACAATTGGAAGATCTATCAGAAATCCTCTGAGAACTCTTTCAGTGCTGGATCTGACCCCAATGAGGAAGTGTCAGCACTAGTATTACGAACATAGGCCTAATAAAAAAGACACCTTCTCAACCAACCGGTGAGCCTTTTAAAAATGACGCAATGTACCCTTCCATTTTAACCTAAGGATACCCAACATTGCTAAGGTAACTATATTAGAGTGGTATTATATAATATCATGATAAGTATAAAGACAATCCATAACCAAGATGATGTTGAAATCAACCATATCCATTATAATCAAGTCCACCCGCATATTGTTCCCTATCAATGTGACTACACGGGATTAGTACACTTGAACCACTACTAAAGAATCACCCATGATATTAGAAACATATTATAGTCATAGATACAGACTCACCGAACATATCTAAACCTAACACAAATATAAAGACACATAGGGGAACATAAATCAAGGATCAAACACAATTGTAGAATGTTGATGGTGTACTAAAACAATACTTATAATCAAATTATCAGAGGCCATAGCCTTGGATTTAATCGTGAAATCGTATCAATTGGCATAGTCGCCCCTAGTATAAAGACTCTTCTACTACCAACCCTTCATGTTTGTGCACCACCTCTACATAGGTGTAAGCCACCTCAGCCGCCAGTGCAACTGCTTTGGGTGTCTGTACTTGAAACATTGCAAGGCTCCACCATGTTTAAGTTTGGAATAATCTTATACAAAGTGGGACACATCTCCACACTCATAAGATCATCTTCTAGTCATAGGTTGTTGAGATTACCTAGAAGAACTCAAATACCCACGACAAAAAGAATATCTAACAGACAAGTCTCAAGAAATTTGTCTTGAGTGAACTGTTGCATGGATTGGTCGACTTTACTGAGAAGAATAACCTCTAGCGAAGAAACTTCTAACTCTGGATGAAATACCACTAAAACTATAAGACCTAAAAACATTTTTGTCGTTTCCTCCATAGGTTGCCTATGAATCATCCAAATCTCCTTAACATGATGTATCACCTATTGAAATAAAAGAAACTAACTGAGTGGTAGCCATATGAATTAGAGTTATCAAACCTCTAACTAATCTATGAATCTTCTCTACCTTCTTGGGAAGTGTTATTAGTTCATGGTGGTATTAGGCATGAAATCTCACCTTATACTTGATAATCATCATGCCCTCATGTCGAAGCCCCTCAAAATTGGTCCCTCTTTCTCTCTCTTAGGCTGCAAGAATAAGTTTCTCTAAGAGGGCCTCTAAAAAATTGAGTCGAATTCAAAGAAGGTGAACCACCTCGTATAGAATCAATATTGTCCATCCACCAATGCTTTACAAGTCTTACTATATGTAAAGTAGTATAATCCAGCTCATGTTGCTCCACCAACCAAGGGTATGCAACCTTTCATCACAGCTAACCTAGAAATCAAAAGCACTTTGGTTCGAATCTCTAGTGAAACGTGTAGGACACATCTTGATAAATATATGACACATATTTTTCTCCTCTGAAAGCATAAGAGTCCTACAGATAGGATGGGGAGAAAGATATGATAATGGTGAAACACCAATATAGTGGGCCAGGAGATCAGTTGGTTGTGTCCTAAAAGTCTAAAGCATTCGATCTAGGATGGAGAAAAAGATATGATAATGGTGAAACACCCATATAGTGAGCCACAAGATCAGTTTGGTTGTGTCCCAAAAGTTGGAAGGCCTGGATCTAGAATTTTTATCTACTGTGTTCAAAATAGTAAATTAGAAATACTTTTAAGATGAAAAGAAGAAATATCCGAGGCCACAAAATTCATGTGTGTCCTTAAGAAATTTAATCCCTTCACTATACCAAAGGTTGTGAATTCTTTTCTCCCAGGATAAAAGAGATATACTTGTTAAAGAAGTAGCGACACCTCAAACTTCAGCGAACTCAAAAGTCAGCAACGAAATCACTCAAAGACTCGACTTTGTTTATAAGAAAATATATGCAGAAGAAGAAAAAAATCAATGCAGAAACTAAGGAAACACCTCACTATTTATAGCTAGTGATTTGTATTGAATAAGTGTGAACTCACACGTTCAGAACAGACTCATCTGTTACAAACATTTATGGCATTTGTTGGGAGGAAATGTTTGTTCAGAAGGAATAGGTCATTTCCGAAATAATTTCATAAATTTCAAATAACTTTGTTCTGTGAATTAATTAATTAATAATTCAATGAATTAATAATAGGAAAAAGAAATTAATTAATGAGACTAATAAATAAACTTTATCGAAAAAATTATCAGTCAATCACATCAATTGTTGTGGTCAAAGTCGAAACCTAGTACGAGCGACGAAGACGACGACACGAGAGGGAGCTGACTTCTTAACTGTTTAAGAGCTATAGAAAGTCTTTCCAAATATAAGGACAAAACTTTTCCTCTATTCTACCAATGAGGGAGAATTAACTTTTCATTTCCCCTTCACTTAGTTTTCCCACATTTCCCAATTTACACCTTAAACCCAACAATCCCCCAAATTAATGGGGAATGAGTATTGTTAAAACATATGCATGAAAAAAATGTGTGATTTGTAAGTAAGGATTAATTGCATCTAGATAAGTATGTTTCCCTTTGATCTTTTCATAGTGAACATATACCAGATATACTCGGTCAATCAGTAGATTTGATATTTCTGAACTGTCTAGTTTTGGTGTATACCTAGACAAGATAAGTCACATAGTTAACCTTTTAACTATTTTTGATATTCATTGTCTTGTTCGTTTCTACAAGAAATACTTCTTGGTTCATAAGTGCATTGAGAATTGGTCTTACGAAATTCTTCTTGAAGCGGCTTACACTAACACTTTCATAGATGAATACTAAGCATGTAGTCCTATAAACACACTAGTTTATATACCTTATATCAAAGTTATATATCATTAAAAAGTCTCAATACTTTATCCTTGATACTGAACATTGTGTTACCACAAAATCAGAGATGTTCTTCCACAATGATGGGTACTTCATGCTGAAGTTTGACAATCCTAGAAATATAGATAAGGTATTGCTATTAGGGCCATCTAATCAATATCAAACCAATCATTGTGAAACCTTGGGAGAGATGCTGAAGACTATGCCATTTTGGGTAAAGTAACTTGACTCCCACTCAATTGATGGTAGTGGAAACACTTAGAAGGATCAACATTATATTGGGTAACCCTCTGTTTACAGATAAGTGCACTTCAAATTTTAAGAGGATATCATATGCGTGGGTTCTAATTGAGATGAATGTAACACAAGCCCTCCCTGAGAAGATTAACATAGCAGGGCCAGATGGCAAGATGTTTGAGCAGGCAATCAACTATAAATAAAGGAAGTCACCTATAAAGGGAGGCTTGTGTTATACTATAAGTGCCTCCAGATAAGACACCAATACCAACAGAAAATTCAGAAATAGGTAGGAGGAACTACCAAAAAGCAAGTGCATGGGACAATATGCAAAGGGACCAAACAGAGGAAATGTACAAGATAAAAATCATATGGCCAAGCAAGTTTAGCAAAAGAAAGCTCAGGCTAAGAAAAACAATATGTTCCAACGCAACTGGATAAAATTGATATTCTGGGGATAGAGACTCAAAGTTAACAGATCTCACCTGAAGGATTGAAGCAAGTAAAAATCAAGTCAACGGTAAAAAAAAGGAGGGGTGTAAGTATTTGTAGTGAAGAATAACAATTGTTATAACCCACTTGATTATAAAAGTTTGAGAAATAGAAGAGAAAAATACTTTTATTCACTTACAACCTTATCTTTAAATAGAGCCAATACAAAATTGATAAAGTACAATATTAACAGAAACCTAGATTACAGGAAACTATTAAAGTCCTAAATAGTAAAGATGACTGACTACGTATATCATTATATGGCTGAAAGACAGGAAACTAATAACAGACTCCTAAACAAAAGAGTAACATCTATTATTTCTTAATAACAGACTCCTAAACAAAAGAGTAACATCTATTATTTCTTAATACGCCCCCGTAAGTTGGGGGTGACTGGAACAAGACCCAACTTGTGAAAATGGCGCTGAAAAGCTGTGCGGGGAAAAGGTTTGGTGAGGACATCAGCGACTTGATCAGCAGAGTGAAGATGACAAACCTCAAGTGCCTTCTGTTGAACTTTCTCATGAGAAAAATGAAAGTCAATGGCTATATGCTTCATCCTACTGTAAAAAACAGGATTAGCACAAATGTAGGTGGTGCTAACGTTGTCACAGAAAACAGTTGGTGAAGCAGACAACGATAGGTGAAGCTCCTGGAGCAAATTCTTTAGCCAATTGACTTCAGAAATAGCAGCAGCAACAGCTCGGTACTCAGGTTCTATAGATGAGCGGGAGACAAACTTTTTCTTTTTAGAAGACTAAGAGACTGGTGAGTTCCCAAGGTAGACAACATAACCTGTTGTTGATGTTCTATCTTGTAGATTTCCAGCCCAATCAGAGTCAGAATAAGCAAGTAAACAGTCTGCTGGTTCGCGACTGAGCTGAACTCCCAATGTGCTTGTGTGTTTCAAGTAGCGCAACAAACGTTTGATAGCTTTCCAGTGAGACACTTCGGGATTATGCATAAACTGAGACAACTTGCTCACAGCAAACCCGATGTCATTCCTAGTGAAGGATAGGTAGTGAAGCTTACCAATGACTCTTCTGTAAAGGGATATGTCAACTACAGAATCAGCTTCTGAATCAGCGAAGATGCAGGGTGATGTCATTGGTGTTGGAACGCCCTTGCAATCAGTCATATGCAATTCATCTAGAAGATCCATGACATATTTTTGTTGAGACAAAAAGATTGCAGTTGGTGTGGATATCACTTCAATACCCAAGAAATAATGCAAGAGGCCAAGATCTTTGAGAGAGAATCATAAGGAAAGTGATGTAATTACAGACCTGCCACTTCCTTGAATACTGCCCGTAATAATTATGTCATCAACATATATGAGAATGTATACAGTAACACCACAATTATGAAATATAAACAAAGACGAGTCATATTTTGATTTAACAAACCCAATACTTGTCAAGTAGGTGGTGAGCTCGGTGTACCAGGCCCTAGGAGCCTGCTTAAATCCGTATATGGCATTTTTGAGCTTGCAAATGTATGTTGAATGTTGAGAGGACTCAAAACCAGGAGGTTTCCGCATGTACACGTCTTCTTCAAGGCTGCCTTGCAAAAAGGAATTATTTACATCTAACTGATGAATAGGCCAAGAGCGTTGAGCAGCAATTTCAAGGACTAAGCGAACTATTGCAGGCTTGACAACAGGGCTGAATGTGGAATGATAATCTAACCTGGGTCTTTGTGTGAAGCTTTTGGCTACTAGGCGAGCTTTATACCTATCAATGCTTCCATCAGGCTTATGCTTAATTCTAAACAACCATTTACAATCCACAACATTCCGAGAGGGATCACTAGGGACCAAATCCCATGTCTAGTTTCTGATTAGAGCATCATATTCCGCTTTCATTGCTTCTTGCCATTGGGAATAGAGTTGTGCTTGATGAAAGGAATGTGGAATTGGTGGAGAGGGATTGGTTTTAAAAAGAAAACTCTTGGGTTTGAAGCTATCTGTTTGGGAGCGGGTAACCATTTGGTGACAACGGGTGTCTGGTTACGGTAGTGGTGGGAGTTGAGGGGCTTGGACAAATGTGGTAATTGTATAAGTCCGACATCGATAGGTTTGGGTAATGGGTGGCTTTCTGGTTGTCACCGGAGACAGAGGAATAGGAGTGGATTGAGTGGGGCAGGGAGTAGCAGAGGTGCTTGCTGGATTGTTGAGAGAAAGTAGAGGTGTACCTAATATTGGCGACGTCGTTAAGGAAGGAACAAAGAGATACCTTTGAGCACCCGTAGACAATGGCTGAGGTAGTTCAAGACAATGTGGCGCTGCTGGGATATCATTGTGCATCTATGTTGAACGAGATAAGTCATCCCAAGAAATTTTCAAATGCTGATTTTTATATTTAGAATTTTTTTTGATAAAAGGGTAACTAGTTTCAAAAAATACTACATCTCTAGAAAGATAAACTTTGGAGGTGGTCAGGTCAAAGCATTGATGACAATAATATTTATTTGAAAATCCCAAATAGACATAGGGCTTTGATTTCAAATCAAGCATATGTTGTGCATATGGTTTTAACCATGGATAACATAAACAACCAAAAAATTTGACGTTGTCATACTTTGGTGAATCTTGAAATAAAAGCTCGTATGGACACTTGTCTTTTAAATTTTGGGTTGTCATTCTGTTAATGGGAAAAACAGCTTGATGACATGCAAAACTCTAAAAGGTAGATGGTAAAGAGGCTTGATGCATTAGAGTTTTTGTAGTCTCGACAACATGGCGATGTCGTCTTTCAACTACAGCAACTCTTTGTGGCGTATAAGGTGGGGAAATTAAGTGTTCAATGCCCTGAGATTTCAAATAAGAAGTTAAACTCTGAAATTCACCTACTCCGTCAGTATAAAAATATAATATTTTTGTTTGAAACCGACGTTCAAGCAATGGATGTAGTGTTTTGAAAACATCTAAAACCTCGTGTTTAGACTGAATCGTGTGGAGCCACATGTATTTTGAAAAATGATCCACAAATAAAACATATTATCTTTTCTGATCGATGGATAAAACTGGTAACGGGCCCCACAAGTCACTGTAAATAATTTGGAGAGGCATGTGACTCTGTAAAGAATTTGTAGAAAAAGATTGCCTGTGGCTTTTATTTGATTGATATGAATTACAAATGGAAAGAGAGTCTTGCTGAATATGAATGGAAAATTTATTCAAAAACAAATCTAAAGTACGGCGTGTTGGATGCCCCAAACGCTGATGCCACAGATCTAAAGACGCAGCCACATTGCATTTAGGTTGAGAAGAAGAAGAAGGATTGTCTAGTGGCCACTCATAGAGGCGTCCTCTACTCTGCCCTTGAACTAACGGCACCCCCGTACTAAGATCCTTCACAAGATAAGAGAATGGAAAGAATTCAATAGATGTATTATTGTCACGACAAAATTGTGAAACTGAAATCAAGTTACTGGAAATGGAAAGGGAGCAAAGTATATTAGATAATTGAAAGTTAGAATCAGATGCAGATAAATCAATGTTACCAGTGTGAGAAATTGGTATGGTGTTACCATTTCCCATTGCGATTTCCTCCGGACCATTGTAGTCAACAACGTTATTGAGACCGTGGGCATCCGATGTAACATGATGTGATGCGCCTGAATCAACTATCCACAGGGCAGATTGCTGCATTTTTTGTCCAGCAAAGTTGGCCCGTGCCTGAAAATGATTATGAGACTGAGAGCGACAAACGCACGCAGAATGTCCAGGTCGGTCACATAACTGACACACTAAGTGGACTTCTTGCGAAATAGTGTGACGATTGCGCCCTGATTGAGAACGTTGTTGGTAGTTCTTTGAACGCCTATTAGTGTTGATGGCGTTGGTCCACGTTTGAGATCTGGACTTTTGAGCAACATCAGCACTAATTAGAGTGGATTGAGGCGGAGAATTGTGTTTGAGGAAAAGCTCATGATCGCTAAGTTTTTCAAAGAGTTCAGCATATGAAATTGGAATGTCACGTGCTCAAATTGCTGCAAAGATTTCACGGTATTCTGGTCTAAGACTAGTGAGAATCTTTACAATGAGTTCGGCATTGGTGATAGGAGCTCCTGCAGTCGTAAGCTCATCACAGAGAGATCGAACTTGGTTGAGATAGTCTGTTACATGTTGACTCTCTTTTGTGAGACCAGCGAGGCGATCTCGCAAGCTGAATATGCGAGTTTGTGACTTATTGGCATAAGCCATATGGAGGGAATTCCAGACTGCTTTGGCTGTGGTTGCAGCAGCTACAATAGCAAGAAGAGTGGGATCTACTGATGCTAAAATTGCGTTTTGGATTAATTGGTCCTGACGAAACCAAATAACATAATCAAGGTTGGAAATTGTAAGGTTTTTGGTGGTGGTTGTCTCAGCAGGAGCAGGGGTAGTACCATCTAGATGACCATAAATATTGTGTCCTCTTATGAGCATAGACACTTGGGCCTTCCAGAGTGAGACGTTATGGCTGCCAGCAAGTTTAATCGGAAGCTGGGTAACCGAGTTGAATTGAACAATGGTGGTAGTGTTAGTTGCATCAGAATCGGTAACTGAGGGTGCCATTGGTGGTGGGTAGGTAATAAGGAACTTAGAACTCTGTGAGGAGAAGAAAAGCTCTTGATACCATATAAAGGTTTGAGATATAGAAGAGAAAGATACTTTTATTCACGTACAACCTTCTCTTTAAATAGAGCCAATACAAAACTGATAAAGTACAATATTAACAGAAACCTAGATTACAGGAAACTATTAAAGTCCTAAATAGTAAAGATGACTAAATACGTATATAATCATATGGCTGAAATACATGAAACTAATAACAGACTCCTAAACAAAATGGTAACATCTATTATCTCTTAATATTGATGAGAATATCGTACAAACTATGATCGTGAAACTTATTCTCAATTCATAAATTGCTCAATCAATGTACTTGAGCTGGATACTAGTTTTGACTTCAATATCATTTACAGACTAGCATGAAAGTAGTTTTCTGTTTAAAAACATGTTGCAGTCACTCTGGAGGTTACTTATAAAGATATTTTTTCACCTAGGTTTCTATCCACTTTATTATATTATTTTATATTTTACACTGGTCGTAGTAACCATGTAAGCACTAGCAGTGATTGTTCAATTATGCAATCCGATGTGAAAGTCATTTCATAGTTAGGTGAAGAGCTAAGCGCTGTGGGGGACAATTCTCGTAACTGGGATAAGTAGTGTACTTTCTTCCATTTTGCTTGTGGAATATCATTTTGTTAATGCGAAGTCCCAACATCTTCATCGGCAAGATGCACAAACAACATCCTGAGAACTCACTACAAGCATAACGTAACAGAATGTAGTTAAAACTTAAGTTTTATTATAATACTTTTTCTTTTTTTCTTGTGATGGGATTCGCATAACGTCATTTGGTTGAAGAGAGGTCTCTTCATCTTCCTTGGCAGGTTGCACATACAAAATTGATTCTCATAATAATAGTTGAGGGTGACGTGGAATACAAAGTGTATGCAAGTTTCTTAATTATAGAGAAATTTAAAAGATGGAGAAAAATACACTTACTTCCTGAACACTTGTAGGTTCATAAGATACACTGATCCCAACATTGTCATCAACAGTTATATGTAGTTGCTCAAGGTTTGACAACTTCCTTCTTTACCTGGATTTCACCAAACCTTGTAAAATAACATAATATACTTATGTTAAGTAAGTGTTTTAGGGTATGCCTCTACCACTATTAATTTTTCCCTCCTCATTCAGTAATAACATACGTCATCCACAAAAAAAAATCAAAACTAATATAAGTCTGTAAGGTGTTTAATTTCCAATAAATTGCCATTGATGTCTTTTTTCTGTTTTTTGTCAAGTATTGTCTTCTCAACATAGCCATGTTGGTCCTTTTTTCCGTCATTGTATACATCAGATTTTTGGTTCTGCATCATCTTTTTACGTTGCTCATTTTCTTTCCTTCTCATCTCAGTTTCATGCCAAAGATACTTAGAATTATTAAAAAAACAAGTTCACTGAATCATATATCTAAATTTAAAAATTCATGTTGACAGAAAAGTTAATTTTTCCCTTGATAGTAATGGGTTCAAAGTTAGGAAACAAAGTATTAGAATGAGAACAAAGAGTACTAACGAATTCATGTTTTTTCAGAATTTTTTTTCTAATCATAGTTTCTTTTTCTTATACTCTTCGTTCACATTCTAATACTTACTTTGAATCCATTAGTACTATCAAGGGAAGGTTTAACTTTTCTGTCAAAATGAATTCTTAAATTTAGATATATAATTTGGTGAACTTAATTTTTATATAACTCTACAATATATTTGGCATGAAACTGTGATGAAAAAAAGAAGAAAAGGAGGACCATAAGAAGATGAAACAAGACCAAAAATCTAATGTAGACAATGATCGAAAAAAGGGAAAGGAACATTATGACTATGTTGAGAAGACACTACTTGACAAAGAACAGAAAAAAGGCATCAATGCTAATTAATTAGAAACTATACATCTTACAGGCTTATATTAGTTTTCTGATTTTTCTTTGTGGATGACGTTTATTATTATTGAATAAGGAATTATTGGTAAATTTCAGAAGTATTAGTTATTAGAAAGCAGAGAAGTCAAGAAGAATATTGGTCGAAGAATATTTTTATAGTTGTCTTCAGATTATATTTATAAGATTTGAATGAAAAATAGAAAGAAGTAAACCCACGACTAGCAGATTCCTAACTCACTAACTTACTCCTAAATAATAGGAATATATAGCTAACAACTAATTGACTAAGTCTTATATGATATAAAGCAGTAAAATTAAAATGAACTGCATTTGAAAAAGAAAATTCCTAACATTCCTCCTAGCTTTGGAAACTGAAAACTCCAATTTTCTGTCTGAGAAGCTCAAACTTGCTAACTGGTAAAGGCTTAGTGAATATATCAGCCAATTGGTCTTCCGTATTGCAGTAGACAAGAGTTATATCTCCATATTTTTGCACTTTCTCAAGAAAAAAAACTTGATTTTGAAGTGCTTAGTTCTTCCATGAAACACAGGATTGTGAGATAAATCTATTGCTGCTTCATTGTCCACAAACACTTTGATGTTTCCAGTCGGTTCCATATGCAAATCAACCATAATTTTCTTCAGCCACAATGCTTGATATACTGCTGCTGCTGCTTCCACAAACTCAGCTTCGGCAATAGATTGAGCCACAATATCTTGTTTCTTACAACTCCATAAGAAAATTCCAGAACCAAGACTAAAATAGTACCCTGAAGTACTCTTTGCATCATCCTCGGAACCACCCCAATCACTATCGGAATACCCACAAAGCTTCACAGGTTGACTTTTCTGAAACTTGACTCCATAGGTGATGGTTCCTTTCATGTATCGCACAACTCTTTTGGCTGCCTGCAAATGTATTTCACTGGGACAATGCATGAACCTTGATAAAACACTTACATCATATAGTATATCGGGTCTTGTTGCTTTAAGATACTTTAAACACCCAATGAAACTTCTGAAGTATGTCTCATCCACCTTTTTGGCTCCATTATCTTTACTTAGTTTCTCTTTTTGGTTCATCGGAGTACTAATCTTTTTGCAATTTTCCATTTTGAATTTATGAGAATTTTCTTTGCGTAATTTTCTGGAAAACGAAAAAATCATATTTTCCTTGTGTAATTTCCATTCCAAGGAAATATGTCATAAGACCAAGATCATACATTTCAAAAGCTTGCATCATATCTTACTTGAACTCATCAATTATATTTTCAGTACTCCCTGTAATCAAAAGGTCATCCACATAAAGAGAAACAACAAGAATCTCAGTGCTATTATGTTTAACATACAGTGTGAATTCTGAAAGACTCTTTTCAAAATCAAGACCGAGCAAATAATCATCTATTCGACTATACCAAGATCTTGGTGCCTGTTTTAAGCCACAAAGAGCTTTATGTAGTTGATATACTTTATCTTCCTTTCCATCTATAACAAACCCTGCAGGTTGCTCAACATAAATTTCTTCTTCAAAAATGCCATTAAGAAATGCTGATTTGACATCCATCTGATGCACTTTCCATCCACGTTGTGCAGAAACAATTATAAGCAATCTGATCATGTCGAGCCTAGCAACTAGAGCAAAAGTGTCAGAATAATCTACACCAAAAATATGTGCATAACCCTTAACTACAAGCCTTGCTTTATGCTTGTTGATTGGACAATCAACATTTAGCTTGGTTCGGAACACCCACTTTACCCCAATTACTTTTCTGCCTTGAGGTTCGTCAACAAGCTGCCACATATCATTTTTTTCGATCATAAACTGCTCCTCCTCCATTGCGTTTCTCCACTTTGGGTCTTTGAGAGCATCTTTAGGGTTAGCAGGCTAACGAATTGCAACATTGCATCTCTCATATATATCAGAGAGAAATCGAGTTCTCCTAACTGGTGGATCATCGTCCCTTTCATTTAACCACGAGCTTGTTTTCTGGACGGAATTCCTTGAGTCATCCCATTCACATTCTTCATTATACATGAAATGGACATCTCTACTAATAACTATCTTCTCACCTTCAGGTTGAAAGATTTTGTACACTTTTAAAACATTACTGTACCCAATAAAAATGCTCGGGGCAACCTTCTTATCTATTTTATCCTGTTTGACCTAAGGAACATAGGTAAAACAAAGACAACAAAACACTTTAAGAAAATACAGCGGAGGCTTGTATCCATACCGTGCTTCAAAAAGAGTTTGATCTTTCACAGCTTTTGAGGGAAGTCAATTTTGTAGGAACACAACTGTATTTGCTGCCTCTGCCCAAAACATCTTTGGCAAATTGTTTTCGTGCAACATACATCTTGACATCTCCATGATAAATTTGTGTCTTCTCTCACTAAATCCATTTTTTTCTGGAGTATAAGTTGACGTTCAATCCCTGCTTCCTCACAAAATAGACCACACTGATGAGAAGTGTACTCCTTGCCATTGTCAGATCGTAAAATCTGAATTTTGCAGCAACTTTCATTTTCCAACTTTGCTTTCAACTTCCATAAAATGCTCTTGACCTCTGATTTGTACTCTAAAAAATAAATCGAGAACATTCAGGTCAGATCATCAATAAAAATAACATAATAAAGACTACCTTTAAGTGAAGGTGAAATTTGGGGTCCTCCAATATCGGTGTTAACCAGCTGCAACTTTCTTGTTGCTCTCCAATTTGCCTTTGGGAATGTAAGTCTTCTTTGTTTTCCAAATTGACAAGCCCCACAATTTTTAGAACTCGCTCCCAGTTTAGAAAGGTTCTCGACTATCACCAATTCTTTCATTTTGAGAAGACCTTGAAAATGATAGTGTCCGAGTCTCTTATGCCATAAGTCGAAATCATTTTCTCTTGCCAAATACACCACTTGTTCTTCCTCCAATGGATTTAATGAGAAACTTCATGTTTGCCGCCAATGCTCCCTCTCTAATTCCATCTTCTCTCATAACCCTTCTTTGTCCTTGAGCCTGTAAGGAATTCAATAATTCTGCCAAAGTGATTTTCGACAGATCCTTGGTGTTCTCCAAAGTGATTTTCGACAGATCCTTGGTGTTCTCCAAAGTGGTAATGGTGGCTTCAAATCTTTGAGTTATAGTAACTAGAATCTTTTCAACAATACGCGAGTCTTTAAATTCTGAACCAAGTAATGTTACTCTGTTTGCTATTCTCATAAGCCTGTCAGAGTATTCTTTGATGGTTTCTGATTCTTTCATCTTCTGTAACCCAAAGTCTCTAATGAGATTTAACACTTTCATACCCTTGATGCCATCATCTCCTTCATATTATGCCTTGAGATGATTCCACATAGCTTTTGCTGAATTTAGAGACATGATACGAGTGAAAATTGTTGAAGAGACTGCTGAAAAAAGACATGCATTTGCCTTAGATTTTCTCATTTTCTTGTCCTTCTGATTTTTGAGTTGAACCATTGTTGGGTTTACGGGTAGCGGAAGAACTTCATAGTATTCCTCGATTGCCTCCCAAAGATCTAAAGATTCAAGATAAGCTTCCATCCTCACTACCCAAATGTGAAAAATTTCACCATTGAAGACATGAGGTGCCATTGCCAAGAAACTTAAGCTTTCTTCCATGTTTCATCTTTTGCTGTTTCTGGTTGTGGTGCTTGAGTCACTTGAAACAATCACTCCAAGAAATACCCACAAATCCCACAAGATAAAAAGCTCTGATACCAATTGTTCGTAAATTTTAGAAGTATGAGTTATTAGATAGCAGAGAAGTCAAGAAGAATATCGGTAGAAGAACATTTTTATTGATGTCTTCAGATTATATTTATAAGACTGGAATGAAAATCAGAAAGCAGTAAACCCATGACTAGCAGATTCCTAACTCAGTAACTTACTCCTAAATAATAGAAATAGATGGTTAACAACTAATTGACTAAGTCTTATCTAATATAAAGCAGTAAAAGTAAAATTAACTACAGTTGAAAAAGCAAATTCCTAAAAGGAATGAAAAATAGAGGTGGTAGAGGCATACCCTAAAACACCTACTTCACATAATTATATTATGTTATTTTACAAAAATTGGTGAACTCTAGGTTAAGATGGAAGCTGCTAAACTTGGAGCAACTACATATAACATTAATGACAATGCTAGGATCTTTGTATCTAAAAGTGTTGATGAAGTAAGTGTATTTTTCTCCATTTTTCCCCCTATAATCAAGTAACCTGCATATACTTTGCATTCCACATCACCCTCAACTTTTATTATAAGAATCAATTATATGTGTGGATCCTGCCAAGGAAGATGACGAGACCTTTCGTCAACCAAAAGATGTTGTGCAAAGCCCATCACAACTAAAATAACAAAAGATATTATAATAAAACTTATGTTTTAACTACCTCCTATTACATTATGCTTGTAGTGAGTTCTTAGCATGTTGTTTGTGAATCTTGCCGATGAAGATGTTAAAACTTCTCATCAACAAAATGATATCATGTTCAAAGTGACAACGATGTGATAAATCAAAAGGAATATGCTAGTTTAATTGGAAGTTTTAGGTATGTGAGTGATTGTACTAGGCCTGTTATTGCATATGGAGTAAGAATACTTAGCAGGTTTCCAAGTAAGCCAAGTAATGCACATTGACATGTTATAACAAGAGTTATGTGATATTTAATTGGGATAAAAACATGTGATTTGTTCTATATAAAATATCCGCTTTTCGTATGCAGATTAGAACACTTTATCAAGTGATTCTTATTCTACCACGGGTCACATTTTGGATTTGGGTGATGGTGCTATTTGGTTGAAATAAAAAAAAGTGAACTATCATTGCTAAATCTACCATGGAGGTTCTAATATTGCTTTAGCTTTAGCTAGTAAGGAAGCGAATTGGTTGAGGGATTTGTTATTTCAAATACATTATTTTGTAAAACCAATTCCTCCTATTTTAATTCATTGTGACAGCATCGCTATAATTGGTATAGTTCAAAATCGTTATTACAACAGTTAAAATCCAGACATATAAGGAGGAAATAGAGTAATGTGATATCATATTTGACAAGTGGTACCATTAATAATGATTATGTCAAATCTTGTGATAATCTTGCAGATCCTTTAACTAAAGCCTTAACAAGAGAAAAGTTCTAGAGCACATCGAAAGAGATGGGACTGAAGCTAGTAAATTTATGAGTCATATATGAGGAACCCAACCTGGGGACTAGAGATCTTATAATCAGGTTCAACAGAAAAAAAAAAATATGATGACTTATTGTGAAGTGCATTATTTTATTTCCTTTCCTATGATATGAGTGCATTGTTTCCTGTAGTGAATTGTGGAGGTTGAGTTTGCAAAAACTCTTAATGAAAATCCGAAGCTTGTATGGGCCGAGTTTTAAGCTTAAAAGAGAACTCTCAACAATTTAACCTATGTAAGTATGGAAGTTGGCTACCTCCTATTAGAATTGGCCTTATTCTCAAAACCACTCGTTAAACCAAGATAACACAAGATCGTAATGTGCTGACTAGTAAAGCTCATGTCAACACCTTGATTATTGTGTGTGAGCAGTAATATTCTGAGACCACTATAACTCAAGAGTAAAATTCACTATTTTACCAAGTGGAGATTCAATGCATAGCGCACCATCATTATGCATAATAGTCTTCCTTAAGTAGATATACTCTCTTGTATTAATATTAAATATGAGAGGGAGATTTTTAATGTGGAATTTTTAATATTAATGTTTAATATTGTTAATTTTCTTTATTATGGGGTACAAAGATGCTACTATTTAATGCTGCTCTTTCCTGCCGTTGGTGGGCATTCATTGTGCCGTATTCCTATCTGTTACTTCATGGAGAATTGCAGAGTGCTGAGCTGCAACATTTACTTTCTGTCCATTGAGGAGTTTAGAGAATTTCATTTTTCTCTCTACTGCTGCATTACTTTGTAGATGTTAGTGGCCAATGACTTATAGCCAAAAGGGAAGTGATAAGCTTTCTATATTTAGTAAGGCAATAACATGGATTCTCGAATAAATAGAAGTAGAAGATGAGTTTACCAGGGGAATCATTCTCCTAATTCTTGTGAGTTTAGTCTTCACACATGTCTCATCTACAACATATTTCAATTCACCAATGACAGAAGTTGTGGGGATAGCCAGATATACGAAGGGCCTGTGGATTTGAATATAATCTGAAAACCATGGAGTGCCTCTCTTTGCATAAAACATAATATATGCCTGCTCTGCCAAAATAACTTCTTCTTGAACAAAAACAACCTATGACAATATCAAATACAATATCAAGATATTAAGTTTGATTTTGTCATAGGTTGTTTTTATTCAAGAATATGTTGTTTTGGCAGAGCAGGCATATGTTATGTTTTATGCAAAGAAAGGCACTCCATGATTTTCAAATTATATTCAAATCCACATGCCCTTCATTTATCTTTTTATCCCCACAACTTCTTGATATTGGTGAATCGAATGATGCTGCAGATGAGACATCTCTGAAGCCTGAACTCAACAAGATTGAGGATAATGGTTCCTATGGTAAAATCATCTTCTACTTCTATTTATTCAAGAATTCATGTTATTGCCTTACTAAATATAGAAAGCTTATCGCTCCTCTTTTGTCCATTTATCTATTTATTTACTAATCCATTATCTTCATATTCATTGTAAGGAAGAATTCCTCACCTATATATAATAATGGTCTTTCCTTAATTTGTTTTGAGTACAAAAAAACTGAGAGTGTATAAAAGTTAGTGACAAAGAGAGTTCCTATTAGTTGAAGGGAGGTACTCTTTTTGTGGAGCTTTGGACTCAACCCTTATCGAGAGTTTGTTGAGTTTGTGATTGGGTTGTTGTATCTTGAAGGGGACAAGTAAAGTTTACTACTGCTGGACCGATGAAAATATTTATTGCAATGGACTTGAATCTCTCTAAAGAGAGCAAGATTTCTTTGTCTCAACCTGAAGATAAATATTTGTTTCATTTTTATTTTCAATTGTAATTTGTAATCTTGTAGTTTCACCAACATATTTAATTAAATCAAAGGTTGAAGTTTTAGATAAGAGGAGAAGTGAACAATTGCTAGCAGGACATACAGGAACACTTGAGAAAAAGATTTTTATTGAGAATTTCTTAGCTCCAGATTGTTGGAATAAACATACAAACTTGGATCAAATGTGAAGATATCATTAAATTCAATGAGAAAATTTGGAGAAGAAGCAAAAGGGAAAAAGAAAGCAATCACTTACTAAGTACTAGTTTTGTAATCTTTGCAATTCTATGTCTTGAAGTTTTTTTTACCATCAATAATTAGTTAAATATTATAAATTTAAGAACAAATGTGTTTGTTTTCTCATTTCCTCTCATTATGATTGTGATCAATAACCAAGGTAAGTTTTCCTTGTACCCATTGGTGTGTATCTTTTTCTTTGATATCAAGTTCAATTTTCATCAAATGAACTTTCAACACCAAATAGTCTTTTTCATTTGTAAGTATGTTTGGCCAAATTTTTTAGAGGAAAAAAGTGTTTGTTTATTTTCAATAATTATTTATTTTTAAAATTGAGGTGTTTGGTTACACTTTTGGGAGAAAATAAATGTTTTTAAAGAGTAGCAGAAAAAGGTTTTTCCTAAAATTTTAGATTTCCCATATAATGGACTAGTCTTTGTTGTTTGACATTCAAATGAATTGGCCTTTAATATTGCCCATAAGCAATCAAACTTGCGCCTAATGAGGCATAAGTTTTTTATAAATTGAAGGAAAAACTGGGGATACCTTGTGAAATATTATTACATGAAAAAATATAGATTTATGCCCCGCCAAAAATGTAATTTTTTATGAGAGGCAAAAATTAAAGACTAACACAAAATAAGGGCAAAAGTGCAAATGACCCGTTGTTTTTCAAAAGTTAGAAAAAATGTTTTTCCCCAAAATTACTTTTTTTTTTGAAAAATACTTTTGAGAAAATATAATTAGAAAACAATTTTTAAAAGTTTTTTCACGACCCAGGGGTACCCCCTAGATGTAACATAGCGTATAGAACCTCGAAGGACTCCATACAAGCCAGTTAGCTCTCATAACATAAGAAATAGAAAAATAAGAGTAAACAATAGTCCAAGTCCAAAACATTTTATAAAAGAAAAGCGGAAGTCTAAAACACTTGTCTCAATATAGTCATCTAATACAATAGAATGAAAATGGGCCTAGCCCATACATCATGTCCAAAAGAGAAATACATGAAAGAAAGTGAAACAATAAAACTCCGCCCTCGAAGCATGAGGACTCTCCAAAGCTCAGAAATCTCGAACTCAACCACTAGCCACGAAACTGATGACCCTGACTGTCGGACCCTACATTTGGGGAAATGTAGGTAAGAGTATGCATTAGTACAAAACAATGTACCAAGTATGATACCGATGCATAAAACATTTAAATCATGCTAAAAGGGACATTTCATTTCATGACATGTAATTGACCAAGCTAAAACATGATATAAGAGAGTTAGAAAACATAAGTCATAAAATCATGGTCAATGCAAGCTAACATCATCTTTAAAACCTTTGTACTCATATGCGATACTTCTTGAAGTAACCTTAGTTCATTATTAATGTGGGAAATTAGCCTTAACCGACATAGATACCATGTGAGCTATAACATAATCCCCCGGTGTCTCCCACACCGAAAAGGGTTGTGCTACTTGCCAAGGTAGAACCATGAACTTCTAGCTTAAGTGGATCCACTAGCTAATGTCTCTTGAGACAATCATCCTATGGAGGCACATAGGTAAGGGATAAGGAGAATGCTTCTAGAAACCCGGCCTCTACTAACGAGAGAGCCTCCATCTCAATATCCTCTCGGTGCTAAGTATTAATCCCATGGAATAGTCATTTCTTACTTGACCTTATTGTCCATGTAAAGGCATCCTAGGATAACCATTCCAAGCTAGTTTCATTAGGACAACTCTTACTCTTTGATTCAATTAGGTGAGAAAGTCTTTCAACCTAAGAATCCTTTCTATGTGAGAAAACCTTTCACATCTTGCTCTTATGTGTACATGAGAAAATCCTTTCAATAACACATCATGATCATTGGTACTTTACTCTCAACGCACTCTTAAAACATTTGCATAGATTTCATAAGAAAATGCATAAGTCCATAATTTACCTCTTGAGGTTCAAAACCCACTTTCAATCATCAACATTTAAAAAACATGGGTTAGATATTGATTTCATCATAAATTCATGTAAAGCTTGCAATACATGCTTAATTTCATAAAACTCTTCCTTTAAATCAAAATCCCACATCATATGATTCATAACTTGAAAACATGGGGATTACATGGGTTCATGGGGAAATCATCATAAAATCATAGTATTTCACCAATTCATGCATAAGAGATCATAATTCAATCATTTAAATCAATAATGAAAAGCACCCATGATAATTGAAGAAAACCCTAACTCAATTGGGGAATTCTAAGCTTTGAAATAGAGGAATTTGGGAATTCCATGAATGGAAGGAATCCATGGAAGAAAACTATCATACCTTGAATCTAAATGATAGCCTTCAATGGAGGAATTGAGACCTTGACTTGAAACCCTCGGTTGAATCCTTCTTCTTCTTCAAGTTTCTAGAGAGAGAAATATTTTGGAGAGGAGAATTGATCTTCTTTTGTGAATTTGGAAGAATAAGGTGAATGGGCTAATTTGGGGGTTGAAAATACTTATATAGGGGTCTTGATGAAGGGTAAAATGACATAGTATAGGAGTTAATTAATTAGGAAAAGACCCAACTACCCCTGTCTTAACCACCGACCTTCCACCTATGGAATCCAGCCGACGGACCGTATTCTGACCCACGGCCCATCTAGGTGGACCGTTGATGGTGGTCAGAAACCATGAAATTTGGCTAGTGAACCATGGACTGTGGTCTGGCCTACGGTCCGTAGGTCAGGCCGTGGTCCTGAGCCTCTGCAGACTTGGCACGGTAGCCAATCCACAGACCACACTACGGTCCGTGGTCCTACCCACGGACCGTGGTTGGCCTCTGTGGCTGGCACCTGCAACTTCCCAAAATCTATTTCATTTCCATTTTTGGGTACGGGGTGTTACAATATCTCCCCCTTGGGATCATTCATCCTCGAAGGAGATTCAAACTGGTTCTGAAAGATTAGGAGAGGAACTAACAACCCAACCTAACAATGCAATGCATGTAACCAAGGATGAACTATCGACTCCAAGCTAGGACGTTCTCAAAACATCAGAAGAGGGGTGAAACTGACTCTAACAGCCCATCATGCATGCAATACACCTACACAAGGAGGAAACATCAACTCCAAGCTAAACATACTAAATGCATCATAAGAAAGTAGGAACTACATCTAGAAACCCAATATGCATGAATTTTAAAAATTACTCATGTTCAAGGAGGAACTACCTTCTCCTAGCTAAAAGCATGCTCAACACAATCTCATGGAGCCCATATGCAATTCTTCCTCAAAAAGCATGGCTAAAGCATGTTCATCAATTCATCTCATGAAGTCTATAGGTAACTCATACTCAATGCCCAACAACATGAGGAATATCAATCATGTAAACTCATTTTCTTTCAAAACATAAGTTTTCATAAACATGCATAACATAAGGAAATCATGGAAACAGATAAAACACATGACTCCAAAACGAAGGACAAACCAAGAGAAACTCATTACCTCAAACTAGAATAGGAGTAGAAGGAAAGAGATGAGGATATAGGGACATCATATCATCCTCGACCTCCCAAGTAGCACCACCAACTAATTGATTCCTCCACAATACTTTCACGGAAGCTATTTCTTTATTTCTCAACTTCTTGACTTGCCGGTCTAGAATCTCTACCGGAACTTTCTCATAAGAAAGAATTTCATCAACTCCCAACCCTTCTAAGGTAAATATGGATTTCGGATCTCCAACACACTTCTTAAGCATAGAGACATGGAAATTAGGGTGCACCGATGCCAACTCATTTGGCAAATCTAACACATAAGCAACCTTACCAACATGCCTCAAAATCTGATATGGGCCTACATAACGAGGACTAAGCTTCCCTTTCTTACCTAACCTCATTACACCCTTCATGGGGTGAGATTTTCAATTAAACCCAATCGTAAACATCAAACTCTAGATCCTTTTTTCTCATATCAGCATAAGACTTTTGCCGACTCTGAGCCGTTTTCAACTTTTCCCTTATAAGCTCTCTCTATGGCTTCTTGTACCAATTCGAGGCCTATTAGGGCAACTTCACCCACCTGAAACCAACCTATAGGAGATCTACACCTCCTACCATATATGGCCTCAAATGGAGCCATATCAATACTCGAGTGATAGCTATTATTGTAAGCAAACTCAATCAATGGCAAATGGTCATCCCAATTATCCTTAAAATTAATCACACAAGCCCTTAACATATATTCCAAAGTTTGGATAGTACGCTCCGCTTTCCCATCGGTTTAGGGATGAAAGGTCGTGCTAAGCTTAATCCGAGTACCAAGACCCTTCTGGAATGACTTCCAAAACTTAGAAGTGAATTGGATACCACGATCGGAAATAATGGACAAAGGCACTCCATGCAACTTTACCATTTATCTCAAGTACATCTTGGCATAGTCCTCCGCCGAATAGGAAACCTTGACGGGAAGGAAATGAGCCGATTTTGTCATCCGATCTACTATAACCCAAATTGAGTCATGTTGTCGCGGGGTGCAAGGCAAACCAACAATAAAGTCCATATTCAAGTCATCCCACTTCCAAGTAGGAATGCTAATGTCTTGGGACAAACCTCCCGGTTTCTGATGCTCAACCTTTACTTGTTGGCAATTTGGACACTTAGCCACAAATCCCTCAATATCCTTCTTCATCCAATTCCACCAATAGACCTCCCGTAAATCATGGTACATCTTGGTGGCTCCCGGGTGAATGGAATACCACGAACTATGGGCTTCTGACAAGATCTGTTCCCTCAAGTCATCCACATTCGGAACATATAAACGACCTTGGTATCTAAGTACACCATCTCCCCCTTGGGAGAAAGCCTCACGGATTTCTTAAGAACCTCTTCTTTTAATTCTACCAGAATTGGATCAAGACCTTGCTTGGCTTTCACATCCGCCACAAAAGGCGATTCGGACCCATTGTGAACCATAACACCACCCTTGGTGGAGTCCACTAATTGAACACCTAATTGGGCCAATCTGTGAAAATCTCGAACCAACTTTTTCTTTTCCTCTTCAACATGGGAAACACTACCCATAGATAACCGACTAAGAGCATCCGCCACCACATTTGCCTTTCCGGGGTGATAGAGGACACTCATATCATAATCTTTCAATAACTCAAGCCACCTTTTTTGGCAAAGATTTGGATCTTTCTGATTAAACACATATAGGAAACTCTTGTGGTCGGTAAACACATCTACATGAACTCCATACAAATAATGCCTCCAAATCTCTAAGGCAAAAACAACCGCCGCTAGATCAAGGTCATGGGTAGGATAATTCTTCTCATGAATTAAGTTGCCTTGAGGCATAGGCAATAACTTTCAAATTTTGCATAAGCACACATCCTAACCCAATTCTCGATGCATCATAATAAATCACAAAACCATCTGTCCCTTCCGGTAAGGTCAACACCGGAGCGGTAGTAAGTCTATCTTTAAACTCTTGGAAACTCTTTTCACATGATTCGGACCATATGAACTTGGCCTTCTTTTGAGTCAAAGCCGTCAGAGGAGAGGCAATTGAAGATAATCCCTCAACAAACCTTCTATAGTAACCGGCTAAACCCAGGAAACTTCTAATATCCGAAGGAGTTAGAGGTCTAGGCCAACTCTTGACCGCCTCCATCTTCTTAGGATCTACCTCGATACCCTTACTTGAAATAATATGGCCAAGGAAAGCTACGGATCTTAACCAAAATTCACTTTTGCTAAACTTTTCAAAGAGTTGTTAGGAATTTGCAACACGATCCTCAAATGATCAATATGCTCATTCTCACTTCTTGAGTAGATCAATATATCATCAATGAACATAATCACAAACATGTCAAGGTATTGTCTAAACACCGCAGGAGCATTAGTCAATCCAAACGACATTATCAAAAACTTATAATGACCATACCGAGTTTGAAAAGCCATCTTTGAAATGTCATCATCTTTCACCCTCAATTGGTGATAACCCGACCGAAGGTCAATCCTACAGAAATAACTTGCTCCTTGAAGTTGGTCAAATAAATCATCTATCCTTGGTAGAGGATACTTGTTTTTAATGGTCACCTTGTTTAACTGACGATAGTCAATACACATACGAAGAGAACCATCTTTCTTCCTAAATAACAAAACTGGAGCACCTCATGGAGAGATACTCAGTCGGATGAAACCCTTATCCAACAAATCTTTCAATTGTTCTTTCATCTCCTTAAGTTCCACCGGAACCATACGGTAAGGAGGAATATAAATAGGTTGTGTTTCTGGGAGAAGGTCAATACCGAAGTCTATTTCCCGCTCGGGAGGAATACTGGGTAAGTCACCTGGGAACACTTCCAGAAACTTATTAACAACGGGGACCGACTCGAGAGTAGGGGTTTCAGAATCTACATTCCTCACCCTAACTAGGTGGAAAATGCAACCCTTAGAAATCATCTTTCTAGCTTTAAGATAAGACACAAACTGACCGTTAGGCGTAGAACTTCCCCCTTTCCATTCTAGGACAGGCTCATTTGGAAACTAAAACTTGACTACACGGGTTCCACAATCAATAGAAGCATAACATGAGTGCAGCCAATCCATACCAAAGATTACCTCAAAATCCAACATATCAAGCTCTACCAAGTCAACAAGAGTAACTCTATGGGACAAGGAAATGGGATACTTTCTATAGACCCTCTTAACCACAATAGTATCACCAACAGAAGTAGAGACAGAAAACGTATCTAACAACACATCCGGAAGAACATCAAACCTCATAGCCACATATGGCGTCACAAAAGACAAGGTAGCACCGGCATCAAGTAAAGCAAAAACATCAAGGTCGAAGACTTTTAACATACCGGTAACCACATACGGGGAAGCCTCTTGCTCACCAAGAGTTTGAAGTGCATAGAATCAGTTTTGCTTAGGAGCATTGGGACCCACACCACTAGTAGTAACTTGCTTTCCCTCTCTTCATTTAGTCACAAGCATTGGGAAATCCCTCATTTTGTGACCACTCTTACCGCAACCATCTGTGCCGGCTAGGCACTTACCCTCATGTTTCCTTCCACACTTAATACAAGTAGACCTAGACAATGAAGATCCACTACTATTACCTCCTTGAGGCTTAGAGTTAGACACCCTATCTTTGTTGAATTTTGGAGAAGCATTGGAGGAATTTTGACTGGAAAACCTTTGTCGAAATCTTGGATGACCATGTCCATCGGACCTTGCTTGAGAGAAATTTCCATCTCCAGTCTTAGCCCTTTATACCTCTCTAGACTTTTCCTTAAGTTTCTCCTCCTCAATTTGTTGTGCATGAACCATGAGATGAGAGATATCCATGTCATTAATGAGCATGGCGGTTCGGCACTCTTTAGCAACCATTTCGGACACACTTGAAATGAACTTACTCATCCTAGCCCTTGAATCGGCAACCATACTTGGATCATACTTAGACAATTGTGTGAACTTTAGAGCATATTCCCTCACACTCATACTTTCTTGTCGAGGTTAATGAACTCAAGCACCTTAGCCTCCCTCATCTCAAGGGGAAAGAACATATCAAGAAAAGCGGCCTTAACTTTTCCCAATCAAGAGGACCCGCATCTTCTGGCCTCCCTTCTTTCCATTGGTTATACCAAATTTGAGCCACACCTTTTAGTTGATAAGTGGCCAACTCCGCCTTCTCTACCGGCGTAGCTCACATAATCATCAAAACCTTATAGACCTCATCAATAAACTCTTGAGGATCTTCCTCAACCTTAGAACCATGAAACTCCAGAGGATTCATCCTAGTGAAGTCCCTCACTCTAGAAGCCGCCGTGCCCACATTTGGGTTCATGAGAACCGAAAACTCCCTATTTTCTTGGGCCATCACGGCTTCAGCCAACACTTGAAAGCAGCCCTAAACTCCGCATTAGATACTTGTTCCACCAAAGGATCGACCGGAACTTAAGGAGCTTGGGGAGGAGCTTCTTGTTCCGCATTCTCCCTCACATTCCTTCTAGTATAAGCTCTTCATGAAGCCATATCCTATAGAGCATCGGATAAGGATTATGAGAGAGACCTTATAGAGTTAAACTCTATCGCACAACTTAAGAGTAATGAAAGAAGTAGAGTTTCCTAATCATCTTGTAGCCTCTCATTCATAAATGTGGCGCACTTCACACTTATGAACAAGACTCTACTAGATGTGGCTTATGAGACATCCTAGGACCATTCTAAACCTTGTACTCTGATTTCCAAGTTTGTCACGACCCAGGGGTACCCCCTAGATGTAACATGGCGTATAGAACCCCGAAGGACTCCATACAAGCCACTTAGCTCTCATAATATAAGAAATAGAACAATAAGAGTAAAACAATAGTCCAAGTCCAAAACATTTTATGAAAGAAAAGCGAAAGTCTAAAACACTTGTCTCAATATAGCCATCTAATACAATAAAATGAAATTGGGCCTAGCCTATACATCATGTTCAAAAGAGAAATACATGAAAGAAAGTGAAACAATAAAACTCTTTCCTCGAAGCATGAGGACTCACCAAAGCTCGGAAATCTCGAACTCAACCACTAGCCACGAAACTGATAACCCTGACTGTCGGACCCTACATTTAGGGAAATATAGGCAAGAGTATTCGTTAGTGATGAGTCTGAGATTTTGACTTATTTAGGGCTTTGTTTTAATAGTATAAGTGCCCTCAATTTCCTGATTTGTGCTCTAAATTTATGTTAAAGTGTTGATTTGCTGCATTAAAGGCTAAGGAGCAAGGCAAGGACACTACCGGATAAAAAGGAACAAATAAGCTGAAGAAGTGAAGAAAAGTGATCATGGTGATCGCCAAGTCCACTCGGTGAACCGCCGAGTGGCTCTTTAGCCCGCCCAAAGTTATAGTACGCCACTTCTGGGAAAAGAGAAATAGGGTGAACAACATTCCCTATTGGCAAATTTCCAATTGGATCGGCGATGAGGGGTTAGTCCGCCGAAGTTTACATAACTATCAGTGAGGCTGCCAACAGAAAGGCGATCTAAAGGAGCAAAAGGCACATCGGGGAACTGATTGGCGACACCGATAGAGACCACCAAAAGTTACAGCACCAAATGGATGAAAATTCGAGCCAAGACGGCGATGGACAGAAGCGATTGACGATTCACCGACCGGTTAGCGAAGCATGACTTAATCCACCGATTTACCCCAAAGGCCAAGTTTTGAAAGAGTATAAAGTGATTTCTTGAAATGAGAAAAGGCATCAAACATTGTGCAAATTCAGGCTTAGAATGAAAACACTGTTCTTGTTGGTTTTTGAAGCAATTTTCAAGTAGATTTCGAGTTGGGTTTTGTAACTAAAGCAAAATTTCCTCATTTTAAGGTTTTGAAAATCAATACCTAGCTATGGAGCATGTAATAGGTATTGAATTTTTACTTTCTATGATGACTAGCTAAAACCCCATTCTTGGGGGTTTGACCATGTGATTAATTGCTTAATTTAGCTGATGCGTGTTAGAAATTATTCATTCTATTGCTAATTTGAAGTGGGTATGATTTTTTGCTGTTGTTAAATTGTTGTGTGGGATGTTTATTCCAATATTGTTTAGTGTTTTATGCTTGCTTGAGAGAGAGGTATAAAACCAAGGCTCTAAATTAGCATTTGTAGTGATTGGGTTATTGTGGTTTCAGCTCAAGAGAGTGAATTCTAAGCCCTTTTCTACCTATCTAGCTCGAGAGAGTAGATGAATTGAGATTGTGGGCTGGTTTTCGTGTTTTTCCTGTTGAGGTTTGAGAGAACTCACCTGAAGCGAGTCAGATGTTCGAGAGAAAGCTATCTCATCTAAGGTCCATTCTACCCATGAAGAGTTAGTAACTTTCAGAAATTAACTAGCCCCAATTTAACGTAATTTGGCAGTTGATCGGTCATTCCTCCAAGTATCTCTTAATCGTTTGATTACCCCTATTACTCGTTATTGTGTGGTTGCTGATTGATATCGAAATCCCCCACCTAAAATTTATGTAACCCTTCTGACTTATTTAAATAATTCCGATAATTTCTATTCCTACAACCAATGGCGCCACGACCGGGGAGTGTTGTTGTTTTGAATTCTATTATTGAATTGGAATTGTGATTTCTTGGTGTTGTAGTTGAATCAACTTACCGTTTGTTGTGAGCTGTTTGTGATTAGGTGAAAGGATGAGGACAAATGAAAGCACCGTGAACCAAATTGGTCAACAAGATGATGGTGGTGAGTTCTTTCACGCAAATGAAGCTCTATCTGGGGGTGTAAGTGCTATTCACCTACCTCCGATGGTAGATCATGCTGAGTTTCACGTGACAAACACAATGTTGCACCTCTTACAAGCTAAAGGAATATTTGGGGGACTAGAGCATGAGAACCCCCATCAGTATATTCATAATTTCATGGAAGTGTGCAGCCCGTTCTCACTCAAGGATGTTACACAAGAATCAATTCGGCTCCGGTTGTTCCCATTTTCTCTAATGGGAGATGCAACCAAGTGGCTAGCAGAGCTACCAAGGGACTCCATTTTATCATGGGACGAGCTTACCAACTTATTCTATGCAAGGTTCTTTCCACCCTAAAAGATGGTGAAATTGCGTGACGACATCCAAAACTTCAAGCGAGTAGAAGGAGAACCGATTCATGAGACTTGGCTAAGATATCAAAAGTTTCTACTACAATGTCCTACTCATGGGCTGCCGGGTGATGTGATACTTCAATATTTTTACAGGAGTTTAGACTCAGTGAACAAAGGAGTAGCCGACCAGCTGGCCCGAGGAGGGATAATGCTTCAACCCTTTGAAGTAGCCTCATCTCTTCTTAATGAAATGATGAAGATCAATCATGCATGGTACATTCAAAGGACCAAGTTTCCCCATTTAGTTTTAGGATGACGAAAGAGCAACTTGACAAGGAGAAAGAGAGGGCTGAGAATATTAGCAAAATGATGTCTCAAATGGAATTGTTACAAAAAAAGTGCTAGAGAATGTTGGTGAACCTAATGAAGTCAGAAGAGTGTTTAGACTTGAGGAGGGTTCTCATCCGCGCTATTTAAAGGCGGGTGGGAATCGAGGTTGGAACTCACATAAGGAAGAATAGCGGAGACGTTACTATCAAGACTGGGCTGAGAAAACTGATCCTTGGAAGAGAGAAGGAAGCCATGAAGAGGACCACACGCAATCAAGTGACAGCCCAAGATCAAAGGGTAGTTCGGGCAATCTACGAGTGGTTGAATTGTTGTCGTGTATCCTAGATAAGGTGGAAGGATCGAATGACATGCTTAAGGCAATGAAATCTGATTTCTCATCATTGAACAATAGAGTGAACTCTCATCCAGATGCAATTAAACAACTTGAAGATCAACTGAGCCAAATTTCAGCACAACTAGAACCCATGGTATGTGAAAGGGGTGAAGCTGATTATGATCAAGATTTGGCGGTTGTGACTCGAAGTGGAAAGATAGTTGTTGGTAAAGATAATGGGAGGGTCATTCATGAAGAAGAGAAATGCATCGATGAGGAAGAGAGACTCGTTCAAGCACCGGACAATGATATGCTCAAAGAGAACGAGGAAAGTCCTAAACAAAGCCCCGCCGACGAGTTGCAAAAAGGTAAAGAAAAGGTTGTTTCAGCTCCAAAGATAATGCAGCCTCTTCCCAAAATAGCTCCTCCATTTCGTGAATGTCTCAAAAAGAAAAATGGGGACGAAAATTTCAAGAAATTCATATCCGTGTTTTAGACACTTTCTATAAATCTTCCGTTAGTGGAAGCATTATTGGAGATGTCGGAATATACAAAATTCATGAAGGAGCTGGTCACCAAGAAGCGAAGCATGGACTTTGAAATAATTGAAGTCTCTCATAATTGTAGTGCCATTATGACTATAGAGATGATTACCAAGAAAGAAGATTTGGGAGCATTCACCATCCCATGCACCATTGGTATGCTTCAATTTGCTAAAGCTTTGTGTGATTTGGGGGAAAGTATAAATTTGATGCCTTATGCAATCTCTAAACAACTTGGGCTAGGGGAACCAAAATCCACAACAATGCGGCTTCTTATGGCAGACCGGTCGATCAAACACCCCGTTGGAATACTCTATGATATCTTGGTAAAGGTGGATCGATTCATTTTTCCGACTGATTTTGTTATTCTTGATTGCGAGATTGATGTTGAGGTTCCTATTATTTTGGGTCGGCCATTTCTAGCAACCGAAAGAGCTTTAGTAGATGTTGAAAGTGGGGAGTTGAAGTTCCGGGTAAATGAAGATGAGGTCACCTTCAATGTATGCAAATCAATGAAGCAACCTAGTGATATTCATGTAGTTTCCATGATTGATGTTATTGATGAAGCGATTGCTAGTGTGAGAGAAGTGATGTGTATGAGTGGACCTCTTGAGGTTGTTCTTTCAAATTATGATGAAACCGAAATTCAAGAGTATGATGAAGTGGTAGCTGCTCTATCGGGGTTGGGCGAACACTCAAGGAACCCATTGAAGCTCCACATTGATCTAAAAATCGAGAGAGTCCTCCCACTAAACCATCCACGGAAGAACCACCAAAGCTCGAGCACTTCCCGCTCATCTTCGGTATGCATTTTTGGGGGTGAATAATACCTTGCCCGTTATAATTGCAGCTGACTTGCTTGAGTGTCAAGTGAAATTGCCTCTTGAGGTGTTAAAAAGGTATATCAAGGCAATATGATGGACTATCGCTGATATTGTGGGTATTCCACCCGGGATTTGCACACACAAAATTCAATTGGATAGTGAGTGCACACCAAGTGGTGAGCTTCAAAGAAGATTGAACCAACATATGCAATAGGTGGTAAAGAAATAGATCATTAAATGGCTAGACGCATGTGTAGTGTACCCTATCGCGGATAGCAAATGGGTAAGCCCAGTAAAATGCGTATCCAAAAAGAGAGGCATTATGGTGGTTTCGAATGAGGAAGGAGAACTTGTCCCCATGAGGCCGGTCACCGGTTGGAGAGTATGTATGGACTACCGAAAACTCAACTCTTGGACCGAGAAAGACCACTTCCCAATGCCTTTCATGGAACAAATACTCGATAGACTTGCGGGGTGTGGATGGTATTGTTTCTTGGATGGCTACTGGGGGTACAACCAAATCTCTATTGCACCGGAATACCAAGAGAAAACCACGTTCACATGTCCCTATGGGACTTTTGCCTTCAAGAGGATGCCATTTGGGTTATGCAACGCTCCAGCGATATTTCAACGGTGCATGCTTTCTATTTTTGCTGATATGGTGGAAGACTCAATGGAAGTATTCATGGATGATTTTTCAGTTGTGGGTGACTCTTTTGAGACATGTTTGGTTCATCTTGGGCGGGTTCTCCAAATGTGTGTGGAAACCAACTTGGTTCTTAATTGGGAAATATGTCATTTCATGGTCAAAAAAGGCATAGTCCTAGGTCATAAAGTGTCACATAAGGGACTAGAGGTTGACAAACCAAAAATTGAAGTGATTGAGAAATTGCCACCGCCTATATCCGTTAAAGCTGTTCAGAGTGTTTTGGGGCATACAGGGTTCTATAGGAGATTTATCAAAGATTTTTCAAAAATTGCACATCCATTGTGTAAGTTATTGGAGAAAGAGGCGAAGTTTCTTTTTAATGATGCTTGCTTAAAGGTCTTCGATTGTTTGAAGGCAAAGCTAATCTCTACCTCGGTGATCATTAGCCCAGATTGGTCCGAACTATTTGAGGTGATGTGTGATGCAAGTGGTACCGCTCTAGGAGCCGTATTAGGGCAAAATCACAACAAGCTCTTGCATCCCAATTACTATGCCAGCAAAATGCTGAATGGAGCAAAACGTAATTAGACTGTTACTGAACAAGAGTTGTTGGTTGTAGTTTATGCATTTGAGAAGTGCAGGGCATATTTTTTGGGCACAAAGGTGATAGTCCATACTGACCATGCAGCATTACGGTATTTAATGGAAAAGAAAGATGCAAAGCCGAGGTTGATTAGGTGGGTTTTGTCGTTGCAAGAATTTGATTTTGAAGTAAAAGATCGAAAGGGGCATGAGAATCAGGTGGCTGACCATTTATCGTGGTTAGAGACTAATATGACCAACCCCAAGGAAAGGGATATTGTGGCTGAATTCCCAGATGAAACAGTGATGAAGCTGACCCAAAGTAGCATTCCTTGGTATGCTAATCTTGCTAACTATGTGGTATGTGGATTATGTCGGAGGATCTGAACTTCTATCAGCGGAAGCAAATCTTGTTTGATGTGAAGAAATATTTTTGGGATGAACCATATCTATTTTGAGAATGTGCTGACCATATCATTCGTCGTTGTGTACCAGAAGAAAAAGTCAATGCTGTCACGACCCAGGGGTACCCCCTAGATGTAACATGGCGTATAGAACCACGAAGCACTCTATACAAGGCACTTAGTTCTCATAACATAAGAAATAGAACAATAAGAGTAAAAACACAATTCAAGTCTAAAAAGTTTTTCATAAATGAAAGCGGAAGTCTAGACACTTTATCTCAATATAGCCATCTATTACAATAGTGAATGAAATATGGCCTAGCCCATACAACATGTCCAAAAGGGAAAGTACATGAAAGGAAACTAAACATATGAAAAAAATCCATCCTCGAACAATGAGGACTCACCAATCTCGGGAAAACAATCAAGTCCAAGCTCTAGCCACAAGAATGATCACCTCGAGAACTGGACCCTACACCTGGGAAAAATGTAGACAAAGTAGGTGTTAGTACAAAAATGCACTAAGTATGATAGCCATGCATGAAAACATTGAAAACATGCAAAAAGGGACATTTCATTTTAAAGCATGCAATTTACCAAGTTAAACTTGATATAAGAGTTTAGAAATCATAAGTCATAAGACATAGGCAACATAAGTCATCATCATCATTAAAACCTTTGAACTCATGTACAAGCTTCTTGAGTAACCATAGTTCATTATTCATGTTCTTGTTCTTATTGTGGGAATAAGCCTTAACCGATATGAGACCATGTAAGCTATAACATGATCACCCGGTGTTACCCACACCGAAAAGGGTTTTCCTACTTTCCTGAGGTAGAACCATGATTTGTTAGCTTAGGTGGATCCACTAGCTAAATATCCTACGGGGGCACGTAATTTATGGGATAAGGACATTGCTACTAGAAACTCATACTTAACTTGCGTGAAAGGCTTCCATCTCATGAGACATACTTGAGAAACCCAGACTCAACTTGCGTAGAAGGTTCCCATTTGGAAGCCGGACTCAACTTATGTAAAAGATTCCATCTCATATTCAATATCCACTCGATGCTAAGCATTAATCCCATGGAGTACTTATTAAGTCTTCACTTAACTCATGTTTAATGGAAGAATGTCCTTGACAATCAATCCAACTTAGTTCATTAGGATAGCTCTTAGATCATGCTTGAGAAAACCTTTCACCGTCCATGTCTACATGTAAATCTTAGATTCAATTAGGTGAGAAAGCCTTTCAACCTTAGAATATTCATTATGTGAGAAAACCTTTCACATCATGTTCATGCATAGGTGTGTATATGAGAATGTCCTTTCAACAATACAACAACAATATCATAATCCTTGACACTTCATTCTCAAAGTGTTCATAAAGCATTTACATGGATTTCATAAAACATGCATCATCTCATACTTTTCCGTTTGACGGTTCAAAGCTTACTTTCACTCAACACATCTAGAATTCAAACATTAGACATGGATATCATCATAATTTAAGTGATTCAATCACTACATGCATAATTTCATAACATTCCTCTTTCATCAACAAAGACCCACATCATAAGATCACAATAGAGAAATATGGAAATTTCATGGGTTCTTGGGGATACATCATAAAAACCATAGGAAATCATCAATTCATGTTTAATATAACATAATTCAATCATTAGAATCAAGTTTAAAAGGAACTCGTGACTTTTGAATCAAACCCTAACAATTGAAGATTTCTATCTTTTTGAAATTGAAGGTTTTGAGAGAACTCAATGGATGAAAGCTATCCATGGATGAAAACTACCATACCTTACTATCAAAGCCCAAAGAAATTGATGTACAAAAGCTTTCTATTGAACCCTAGCTTGAATCTCCTTCTTCTTCTTCAAGTTTCTAGAGAGAGAAATATTTTGGGAGAGGATGAACTTTGGGATTCTTCTGGGTTTTGGAAATTATGACTTAATTGGGTGAGTTTTAGAGTTAAAATGAATTATATAGTGACCCTAGGCTTAGGCAAAATGACCTCACTTAAGTTGGATTAAAACCAGAATTACCCAAAACACCCTCAATTTTAAGTGAGCTGCCCAGGTACCACGTGGGGCACCACGGCCCGTCAAGGGTCACACGGCCCTTCATGGTGCCCCGTGGTCCCTTGACCAGTGGCTAAGACACTCCACCATAAACCCCCCCAAAACCTAAGGCAAGACCATGGCCACTCCCACGAGCCGTCTAAGCCTTCACGAGCCGTGACGTAACTCGTGTGGAAGAGGCCAACTTGGGGCAGCCTTGGGGGCCTACTGCCTCACCACCATGGGTGGCACCATGGGGCGTGGTGGCCACTACGAGCCATGAAGGCTCACGTGTTCATGGGTAGTGCCTTGGGAAGATGGGGCAGCCTTGGCCCCTTTCCCTTGGCTCTTGCCCCTTGCCCTTGACTTTTTGCCTTCTCACTTAGACCTAGCAAACCTACTAAGCTACGGGGTGTTACAATATCTCTTTCTTGGGAACATTTGTCCTCGAATAACGATTTAGACACCTTACGGAAATAAAGACTCAAGACTAGCAGCCCATCATGCATGCAACATTAAAACAATGTACAATTCAAAGGAGTAAGCATCAAATCCAACTCAAACATACTCAATGTATCACAAGGAAGTAGGAACTACATCTAACAACCCATTATGCATGAAATCTCAACATTTCTCATGTTCTTAGGAGGAATTACCTTCTACAAACTAAAATCATGCTCAACACAATCTCATGAAGCCTTTATACAATTTACTCTCAAAAAGCATAATTAAGCATGTTCAACAATTCATCTCATGAAGCATATAGGCAACTCTTACTCAATGCACAACAACATGAGGAAAATCAATCATGTAAACTCATTTTCTTACCAAACATAAATTTCTCATGAACATGCATAACATAGGGAAATCATGGAAAAACTCATATAATACACATGATTCCCTAAACAAGGAAAAACTCAAGAGGAACTACTTACCTCAAGATAGAATAGGAGTAGAAGGAAAAAGATGACGATAGCGGGACATCATGTCGCCTCGGCCTCCCAAGTAGCACCCTCAACTAGTTGATTCCTCCATAAGAACTTCACGGACGCTATTTCCTTGTTTCTCAATTTCTTAACTTGCCGGTCTAGAATCTCTACCGGAACTTCCTCATAGGAAAGACTTTCATCAACCCCCAACCCTTCTAAGGGGATTATGGATGTCGGATCTCCAACACACTTCTTAAGCATAGAGACATGAAACACCGGATGCACCGAAGCCAACTCACTTGGCAAATCTAATTCATAGGCAACTTTATCAATACGCCTAAAAATTTGGTATGGGCCTACATACCGGGGACTCAGTTTCCCTTTCTTGCCAAATCTCATCACATCCTTCATGGGTGAAATTTTCTTATAGACCCAATCGTTAACCTAAAATTCTAGATCCCTTCTCCTCACATTGGCATAAGACTTTTTCCGGCTTTGAGCCGTTCTCAACCTTTCTCTAATGAGTCAGACTTTCTCAATGGCCTCTAGAACCAATTCGGGAACTATCAAAGCAATTTCCCCACCTCGAACCAACCTATAGGAGATCTACACATCCTACCATACAAGGCCTCAAATGGACCCATACCAATACTTGAGTGATAGCTATTATTGTAGGCAAACTCTACCAATGGCAAATGGTCATCCCAATTACCCTTAGAGTCAATTACGCAATCCCTTAACATATCTTCCAAAGTTTGGATGGTACGCTCTGCTTGCCCATCGGTTTGGGGATGAAAAGTCGTGCTAAGCTTAACCTTGGTGCCAAGACCCTTTTGAAAAGACCTCCAAAAATGAGAAGTGAATTGAGGGCCACGATCAGAAATAATGGATAAAGGCACTCCATGCAACTTCACGATCTCTCTTATGTATAACTTAGCATAGTCCTCCGTCGAATAGGAAACCTTGACGGGAATAAAGTGAGCCGATTTTGTCATCCGATATACAATAACCCAAATAGAGTCATGTTGTCTCCGGATGCGAGGCAAACCAACAATAAAGTCCATATTCACCTCTTCCCACTTCCAAGTAGGAATACCTATATATTGGGATAAACCTCCCGGTCTTTGATGCTCAACCTTAACTTTTTGACAATTAGGACACTTAGCCACAAATTCCGCGATATCTTTCTTCATCCCATTCCACCAATAGACCTCTCGCAAGTCACGGTACATCTTGGTGGCTCCCGGGTGAATAGAATACCGAGAACTATGAGCTTCCGACAAGATTTTCTCTCTCAAGTCATCAAAATTAGGAACACATAAATGGCCTTGGTATCTAAGTACACCATTTTCCCCTTGGGAGAAAGCCTCCAGGAATTTCTTAAGTACCGCCTCTTTCAATTCAACCAAAATAGGATCAAGACCTTGCTTAGATTTCACATCCACCACAAAAGACGATTTGGACCCATTGTGAACCATGACACCACCCTTGGTGGAGTCCACTAATTGAACACCTAATCGGGCCAACCTATGAACCTCTCGAACCAACTCTTTATTATTATATTTTATATGGGCAACACTACCCATAGACAATCGACTCAAAGCATCCGCTACCACATTTGCCTTGCCGGGGTGATAAAGAACACTCATGTCATAATGTTTCAATAATTCAAGGCACCTTCTTTGGCGAAGATTCAAATCCTTTTGACTAAACACGTATTGTAAGCTCTTATGATCAGTGAACAGATCAACAAGAACCCCATATAGATAATGCCTCCAAATTTTTAAGGCAAAAACAACCGCCGCTAACTCAAGGTCATGGGTAGGATAATTCATCTCATGGACTTTAAGTTGCCTTGAAGCATAGGCAATCACTTTAACATTTTTCATAAGCACACATCTGAACCCAACTCTAGAGGCATCACAATACACCACAAAACTATTCGTCCCTTCCGGTAAAGTCAACACCGGAGCGGAAGTAAGTCTATCTTACAAATCTTGGAAACTTTTCTCACACGCTTCCGACCAAATGAACTTAGCCTTCTTTTGAGTCAAAGCCGTCAAAGGAGAAGCAATGGAAGAAAATCCCTCAACAAACCTTCTATAATAAGCGGCCAAACCCAAGAAGTTTCTAATGTCCGAAGGAGTTAGAGGTCTTGGCCAACTCTTGACCACATCCGTCTTCTTAGGATCTACCTCAATACCCTTACTTGACACAATATGCCCAAGAAAAGCAACGGACCTTAACCAAAATTCACACTTGCTAAACTTTGCAAAAAGTTGATGGTCCTTAAGTACTTGTAACACAATTCTCAAATGATCAACATGCTCATTCTCACTCCTTGAATAGATCAAAATGTCGTCATTGAACACAATCACAAACATGTCTATGCATTGCCTAAACACTTTGTTCATCATGTCCATAAACGCCGCCGGGGCATTAGTCAACCCAAACGACATTACCAAGAATTCATAATGACCATACCGGGTCCTAAAGGCCGTCTTTGGAATATCCTCACCTCTCACCCTTAATTGGTGATAACCCGGCCTAAGGTCAATTTTTGAGAAGTAACTTGACCCTTGAAGTTGGTCAAACAAATCATCTATCCTTGGAAGAGGATACTTGTTCTTAATGGTCACTTTGTACAACTGACGATAATCGATGCACATACGAAGAGACCCATCTTTCTTTCTAACAAACAACACGGGAGCACCTCATAGTGAGATATTTTGTCAGATGAAACCCTTATCCAACAAGTCCTTCAAATGTTTTTTCAACTCCTTTAACTCTGCCGGGGCCATTCTATAAGTAGGAATTGAGATAGGTTGCATATCTGGGAGAAGGTCAATACCGAAGTCTATTTCCTGCTCGAAAGGAATTTCAAGTAGATCATCTGGGAATACTTCCGAAAACTCATTTACAGCAGGAACCGACTCAAGAGTAGGGGTTTCAGAATCTACATCCCTCACCCTAACAAGATGGTAAATGCAACCCTTAGAGATCATCTTTCTAGCTTTAAGACATGAGATGATTTGGCCCTTAGGCATAGAATTTCTCCCTATCCACTCTAGGATAGGCTCATTTGGGAACTGAAACTTAACTACACGAGTCCTACAATCAATCGATGCATAACAAGAGTGCAGCCAATCCATACCAAGTATAACATCAAAATCTAAAATGTCAAGCTCTACCAAATTAACAAGAGTAACTCTATGGGATAGGGAAATGGGACATAGACCTTCTTAGCCACCATAGAATCACCAACAAGAGTAGAGACAGAAAAAGGTTCTAACAACACATCAAGGAGCACATCAAATCTCATTGCTACATATGGCGTCACAAAGGACAAAGTAGCACCGGGATCTAACAAAGCATACACATCTATATGGAAATCTTTTAACATACCAGTGACCACGTCCAGAGAATTCTCTTGTTCACCTCAGTTTTGGAGAGCATAGAAACGGTTTTGCTTAGGAGCATTGGAGTTTGAACCACTATGAGGAGCTTTCTTGCTCTCTCTTCCTTAAACCTTACGCATTGGGCAATCCTTCATTTTATGCCCACTTTTTCCACAACCAAAGTAACCATCCGTGTCGGCTAGGCACTTACCATCATGTTTCCTCCCACACTTCACACAAGTAGGCCTAGCCACAGAAGATCCACTACTATTACCTCCTTGAGGTTTAGGGTTGGACACCCTATCCTTGTTGACTCTTGGAGGAGCGTTAGAGGAACCTTGATCGAAGAATCTTTGTTTAAACCTAGGTCGACCTTGTCCATCGGACCTTGTATTGGAGAAGTTCCTATCACCGGTCCTAGCCCTTTTTACCTCCCTATTCCTTTTCTTAAGTTTCTCTTCCTCCATTTGTTGGGCATGCACCATGAGACGCGAAATATCCATATCTTGGACAAGCATTACCGTACAGCATTCTTTGACTACCATATCAGACACTCTCATCACAAATTTATTCATCTTAGCCCTTCAATCCACCACCATAATGGAGCGTACTTGGATAGTTGGGTGAACTTTAGAGTATACTCCTTCACACTCATACATCCTTGACGAAGGTTAATGAACTCTTGCATCTTAGCTTCCCTCAACTCAAGGGGAAGAAGCTATCAAGAAACGCCGATTTAAACACTTCCCACTCTACGAGACCCACTCCTACCGGCCTCCCCTCCTTCCATTGATTATACCAAACTTGAGTAACCCCTTTCAATTGGTAAGCGGATAACTCCGCCTTCTCTACCGGAATCACCCCCATAATAGCAAGTATCTTATAGACCTCATCGATAAATTATTGAGGATCTTCCTCAAATTTGGAGCCATAAAATTTTGGAGGGTTCATCCTTGCAAAGTCCCTCACTCTTAAAGTCATCGAATTCACACTAGGGTTCATGGGAGCTACAACCTCTCTATTGGCTTGGGCCTTCACGGCTTGAGCCAATACTTGAAAATTTGCCATAAACTCTGCATTTGTTACTTGTTCAGCCAACGGATCAACCAGAGCTTGAGGAGCTTGAGGAGGAGCTCCTTGATTCACATTTTCTTCCTCATTCTTTCTTGCGAAAGCACTTCGGGTAGTCATATCCTGTATACCAACGGATGAGGATTAGGAGAAAGACCTTATAGAGTTAAACTCCATCGCACGACTTAAGAGTAATAAAAGAAGTGGAATTTCCTAAACATCTTGTAGCTTCTCATTCATAAATGTGGCGTGCTTCACACTCATGAACAAGACTCTACTAGACATGGCTTATGAGACATCATCCTAGAATCATTCTAAACCTTGTGCTCTGATTACCAAGTTTGTCATGACCCAGGGGTACCCCGTAGATGTAACATGGCGTATTGAACCCTGAAGGACTCCATACAATCCTCTTAGTTCTCATAACATAAGCAATAGAACAATAAGAGTAAAAACACAATTCAAGTCTAAAAAGTTATTCATAAACGAAAGCGGAAGTGTGGACACTTTATCTCAATATAGCCATTTATTACAATAGTGAATGAAATAGGGCCTAGCCCATACAACATGTCCAAAAGGGAAAGTACATGAAAGGTAACAAAACATATGAAAAAAATCCTTCCTCGAACCATGAGGACTCACCAAGCTCAGGAAAACAATCAAGTCCACGCTCTAGCCACAAAAATGATCACCTCGAGAACTGGACCATACACTTGGGGAAAATGTAGGCATAGTAGGTGTTAGTACAAAAATACACTAAGTATGATAGCCATGCATGAAAACATTGAAAACATGCAAAAAGGGACATTTCATTTGAAAGCATGAAATTTACCAAGTTAAACTTGATATAAGAGTTTAGAAATCATAAGTCATAAGACATAGGCAACATAAGTCATCATCATCATCCAAAACTTTGAACGCATGTACAAGCTTCTTGAGTAACCATAGTTCATTATTCATGTTCTTATTCTTGTTGTGGGAATAAGCTTTAACCGATATGAGACCATGTGAGCTATAACATAATCACCCGGTGTTACCCACACCGGAAAGGGTTGTCCTACTTGCCTTACGTAGAACCATGGTTTGTTATCTTAGGTGGATCCACTAGCTAAATATCCTATGGGGGCACGTAGTTTATGGGATAAGGAGATTGCTACTAGAAACTCAGACTCAACTTCCGTAAAAGGCTTCCATCTCATGAGACATACTTGGTAAATCCAGACTCAACTTGCGTAGAAGGTTTCCATTTGGAAGCCGGACTCAACTTATGTAAAAGTTTCCATCTCATATTCAATATCCACTCGGTGCTAAGCATTAATCTCAAGGAGTACTTATTAAGTCTTGACTTAACTCATGTTCATGGAAGAATGTCCTTGACAATCAATCCAACTTAGTTCATTAGGATAACTCTTAGATCATGCGTGAGAAAACCTTTCACCATCCATGTCTACATGTAAATCTTAGATTCAATTAGCTGAGAAAGCCTTAGAATCTTCATTCTGTGAGAAAACCTTTCACATCATGTTCATGCATAGGTGTGTATATGAGAATGTCCTTTCAACAACACAACAACAATATCATAATCCTTGACACTTCACTCTCAAAGTGTTCATAAAGCATTTATATGGATTTCATAACAACATGCATAATCTCATACTTTTCCCTTTCAAGGTTCAAAGCTTACTTTCAGTCAACACATCTATAATTCAAACATTTGGCATGGATATCATCATGCATAATTTCATAACATTCCTCTATCATCAACAAAGACCCACTTCATAACATCACAATTGAGAAATATGGAAATTTTATGGGTTCTTGGGTACATCATAAAAACCATAAGAAATCATCAATTCATGTTTAATATAACATAATTCAATCATTAGAATCAAGTTTGAAAGGAACCCATGACTTTTGAATCAAACCCTAACAATTGGGGATTTCTATCTTTTTAAAATTGAAGGTTTTGAGAGGACTCCATGGATGAAAGCTATCCATGGATGAAAACTACCATACCTTACTATCAAAGCCCAAATAAATTTATGTACAAAATCTTGCTCTTGAACCCTAGCTTGAATCTTCTTCTTCTTCTTCTTCTCCTTCGTCAAGTTTTTAGTGAGAGAATTAATTTGGGAGAGGATGAACTTTGGGATTCTTTTGGGTTTTGGAAATTATTACTTAATTGGGTGAGTTTTAGCGTTAAAATGACTTATATAGTAACCCTAGGCTTAGGCAAAATGACCTCACTTAAGTTGGATTAAAATTTGAATTACCCAAAACACCCACAATTTTAAGTGAGCTACCTAGGTACCACGTGGGGCACCACGGCCCGTCAAGGGTCACACAGCCCTTCATGATGCCCGTGGTCCCTTGACCAATGGCTAACTGACTCCACCCTAAACCCCCCTAAACTTAAGGCAAGACCACGACCACTCTCACGAGTTGTCTAAGCCTTCACGAGCAGTGAAGTGGCTCATGTGGAGGAGGTCAACTTGGGGCAGCCTTGGGGGCCTAATGCCTCACCACCACGGGTGGCACCACGAGCCGTAAAGGCTCACGTGGTCATGGGCAGTGCCTTGGGAAGATGGGGCAGCCTTGGCCCCTTTCCCTTGGCTCTTACCCCTTGCCCTTGACTTGTTGCCTTCTCACTTAGCCCTTGCTAATCTACTAAGATACGAGGTGTAACAAATTCCATTCTTAATGCATGCCACACGTCACCTGTGGGTGGACATCATAGTGGGGTGAAGACGGCAACAAAAGTCCTCCAAAGTGGTTACTACTGGTCTTCTCTATACCGGGACGCATATGAATTTGTGAAGCAATTCATCCCATGTCAAAAAAAAGGTGGGATATCAAGAAAGCATGAATTACCTCTCAATCCCATCTTAGAAGTGGAGTTGTTTGATGTTTGGGGTATAGATTTCATGGGACCATTTGTGAGTTCTTTCGGCCAAAAATACATTTTGGTGGCAGTTGACAACGTGTCCAAATGGGTCGAGGATGTAGCTTTGCCAAAAAATGAGGGCAAGAGTGTGGTACAATTCTTCAAGCGATATATTTTTGAAAGATTTGGCACCCCACGAGCTATCATTTGTGATGGGGGATCTCACTTCTGCAATTGGATGTTCGCCTCGTTATTAAGTAAATATAGGGTAAAACATAAAGTTGCAACTCCACACCACCCACAAACAAGCGGCCAAGTGGAAGTTTCAAACCGCTAAATAAAAAGCATTTTGGCAAAAATGGTGAATGCAAACCGGACAGATTGGTCCCGTAAGTTGGATGATGCTCTGTGGGCATATCGGACCGCGTTCAAAATACCAATTAGGATGTCACCATAACAGCTAGTATTTGGAAAATCTTGTCATCTCCCAATTGAGCTTGAGCACAAAGCTTTATGGGTATTGAAGATGCTAAATCTGAATTGGGAAAAGGCTGTGAAAGGGAAAGTAAACCAACTCCACAAGTTGGAGGAATTTCGATTGAGAGCATATGAAAGTTCAGCACTGTATAAGGAAAATATGAAGAGGTGGCACGATGCCAAAATCCTTCAATGGGAATTTAACGTCGATGATTTTATGCTACTCTTCAATTCCCGTTTGAGACTCTTTCCTGGTAAATTAAAGTCTAAGTGGTCAGGGCCATTCAAGGTAACCCGAGTCTTCACAAATGGGGAAGTTGAAGTAAAAGAGGGCTCAGCTTTCAAGGTGAATGGGCAGCGTCTGAAGTTTTATTTTGGAGAAGGTCATGAGATTTCGGTGCTTGAAGTGGTGTATTTAGAAGATGCTTGAAAGCATCTCCACGTCGTGCCACGATGTTAAATAAGCCGCTTCATGGGAGGCAACCAAAGTGTTAGTTGTTTTGAATAATGTGTGCTTAATGTGCAGGTATGGGTGATTCTGCGACGCTAGGACCATTTTGGTAAGCCGCCGAGTGGATTCGGCAATCGCGACTTTGCTCACTTTTGTGGCATCAAAAGTGAGTTGAGATGCTTGAATATTTGACGATGTATCCAAGCCACTCGGTGATGCACCGAAAATATTGGGTGAGCCTGACTTTCTCTGCCCTTTGCACAATCCTGCAGGGTCGGTGTTCTGGAAATTTCAGCGATGTTTCACGCACACTAGGTGATGCGCCGATGTTGTTCGACGTACCCGATCTCGATCGCCCTTAGGCCCAAATTGGAGTGGTAGCAGTCTGGATATTTCGATGAGTTGCATGCAATTCGGCGGTTCACCGATTGGTTCGGTGGCCTCCGCAACACTTCGCCAAATGGCCACCTAGTGAATATTATTTTTAACCCTACTCTGTTCGTTTAGTGCCAGTGCATCTCGTTTGTATTTTTTTAATTGTCTTTTGTTTATTTTGTGTTGTGTTCGTTCTTTGATTACATTGAGGACAATGTTGGTTGCTTTTGGTGGGGTGGTGGCTTGTTAGAAAAACCTTGTTGTCTTGTTCTCTTACATTTTGAAGTGTTGGTTGCGGTCAATACCGATGAATTCAATAGTGCTCTTAATTGAACGACATGAATGTGGGGCTATGATGAGACAAATGAAGTTACATAAGAAATATGTGAACTTTGAGCATCTTGTTGTGACTAGCCGATTGTCGATGTAGTCTCTTGTGATGAGCATTTCACGCTAGCTAGAAAGTGTGGAGTATTGTTTCATAATTGTATCAATGCCTTGTGTGGTGAGGTTGTCTTGAACATTGTGCTTGATGACACTTAGAATTTGCCTCGTTTGTCCGATTGGTTGAGTGAAGCAAGCAATTGAAATGATCTTAGGCAAGAAATTTGAAGAGTGAACCAACTTGACATTATACCTCTTTGTGGCCAACCTTGTGAGATGTGTGAACCCTGCTTGGCACCCTTTGTGCCGATCCTTTTTTTGGAAGAAACTTGAACAACTTTGACCTCTTCATACCATCACCCATAACCTTCATGAAGTTTTGGTTTGTTTGAATAGCCAACTTAGGGTGTGGTGAAAAAGAAGGAAAGTCAAGAAGTGTAAAAAAAAACGGAACCCCTCCATGTAAAAAAAAGGAAAGAAAAAGAAAGAAAAAAATTGAAAAAGGAGAAAAAGTTGTGAAAATAGCAAAAGAAATGGGGTATCCGGTGAATCATGTCTAGTTAAATAATGGGGTGGATTATGACCATGCTTGAATGAGAAAGAGAAGGAGAAAGTGATTTTCAGGCCATACTTCATGAAGGTCGAAGCCACTAAACCTAAATGACCATACCTCTACACTCAGCCCCGTTACAGGCCTTAAAAAGACCTTTGTGATCTTGAGTGAGCTGAAACGAATGTTGATTGGAAAATAAGGGCAATCCTATGGGTGGAGTCATTCATGTGTTCATCTTTGTGAGCGTGAGAGTTGTATGTGATTCCAGGACCTTAAATTGTTGAGAAATTGTGTGTGAATATGGAATTATCTTTGTTGCGAGAGCATTTGAATACCTTTGTTGAGCTTGAACTTGCATTTGAGGCAAGCATTGTGAGCTTGAGTAGACTCGATGATGGTGAGTCACAATTTGAAACTTTGAGTGCACAATTGATCATTGTATAAGTAGTTTGAACCTTGTCGTGTGCATTTATGTTGAGTCTTATGCAACATTGTTTGTAGACATCCTTGTTGAACCTGTTGATCTGGAGTTTTACTTGAGGACAAGCAAAAGTTTAAGTTGGGGGTGTTGATGAGTCCGAGATTTCGACTCATTTAGGGCTTTGTTTTAATAGTATAAGTACCCTTAATTGCCTGATTTGTGATCTAAACTGATGTTAAAGTGTTGATTTGCAACCTTAAAGGCTAAGGAGCAAGGAAAGGACACTACCAGACAAAAAGGAACAAATAAGCTGAAGAAGTGAAGAAAAGCGATCCTAGTAATCGCCAAGACCACTCGGCGAACCGCCAAGTGGCTCTTTAGCCCGCCCAAAGTTACAGCACGCCACTTTTGGGAAGAGAGAAATTGGACGAACAACATTCCCCATTGGCGAATCGTCGATTGGATCGGCGATGAGGGTTAGTCTGCCGAAGTTTACAGAACTATCAGTGAGGCTGCCAGCAGAAAGACGATCTAAAGGAGCAAAGGGCGCATCACGGAACCGATTGGCGACCCCGACAGAGACTGCCAAAAGTTACAGCATGAAATGGAAGAAAATTCAAGCCAAGACGGCGATGGATAGAAGCGATTGGCGATTCACTGACCGGTTAGCGAAGCTCAACTTAATCCGCCGATTTACCCCAAAGGCCAAATTTTGAAAGAGTATAAATTGATTTTTTGAAAAGAGAAAAGGCATCAAAACATTGTGAAAATTCAGGCTTAGAACGAAAACACTGTTCTTGTTGGTTTTTGAAGCAATTTTCAAGTAGATTTCGAGTTGGGTTTTGTAACTGAAGAAAAATTTCCTCATTTTAAGGTTTTGAAAATCAATACCCAGCTATGGAGCATGTAATAAGTATTGAATTTTTACTTTCTATGATGACTAGCTAAAACTCCATTCTTGGGGGTTTCACCATGTGATTAATTGCTTAATTTAGCTGATGGGTGTTAGAAATTATTGATTGTATTGTTAATTTGAAGTGGGTCTGATTTATTAATGTTGTTAAATTGTTATGTTGGGATGTTTATTCCAATGTTGTTTAGTGTTTTATGCTTGCTTGAGATAGAGGTATAAAACCAAGGAGCTAAATTAGTATTTGTTGTGATTGGGTTATTGTGGGTTCAGCTCGAGAGAGTGAATTCTAATCCCTTTTCTACCTATCTAGCTCGAGAGAGTAGATGAAGTGAGATTGTGGGCTGGTTTTAGTGTTTTTCCTGTTGAGGTTCGACACAACTCACCTGAAGCGAGTCAGTTGTTCGAGAGAAAGCTATCTCATCTAAGGTCCATTCTACCCACGAAGAGTTAGTAACTTCCAGAAATTAACTAGCCCCCATTTAGCGTAATTTGGCAGTTGATCGGTCATTCCCCCAAGTATCTCCTAATCGTTTGATTACCCCTGTTACTCGTTATTGTGTGGTTGCTGATTGATATCGAAATCTCCCACCTGACATTTATGTCACCCTTCTGACTTATTTAAGTAATTCTGATAATTTCTATTCCTACAACCAATTGAATCACATTTACTACTTCATAATTGAATTCAAACTCATACTACTCCCTGTGGGTTCGACCCCAACTCTTCATTGGATTTTATACTAGTTAACGATCGTCTACACCTAGAATCGGATGAGGTGTATTTGAGACGTTAATCAGTTAGTACAAAACAATGTACCAAGTATGATACCTTTGCATAAAACATTTAAATCATGCTAAAAGGGGCATTTCATTTCATGACATGCAATTGACCAAGCTAAAACATGATATAAGAGAGTTAGAAAACATAAGTCATAAAATCATGGTCAATGCAAGCTAACATCATTTTTAAAACCTTTGAACTCATATGCGATACTTCTTGAAGTAACCTTAGTTCATTATTAATATGGAGAATTAGCCTTAACCGACATAGAGACCATGTGAGCTATAACATGATCCCCCGGTGTCTCTCACACCAAAAAGGGTTGTCCTACTTGTCAAAGTAGAACCATGAACTTCTAGCTTAAGTGGATCCACTAGCTAATGTCTCTTGAGACAATCATCCTATGGGGGCACATAGGTAAGGGATAAGGAGATTGCTTCTAGAAACTCAACCTCTACTAACGGGAGAGCCTCCATATCAATATCCTCTCGGTGCTAAACATAAATCCCACGGAATAGTCATTTCTTACTTGACCTTATTGTCCATGGAAAGACATCCTACGATAACCAATCCAAGCTAGTTTCATTAGGATAGCTCTTACTCTTTGATTCAATTAGGTGAGAAAGCCTTTCAACCTAAGAATCCTTTCTATGTGAGAACACCTTTCACATCTTGCTCTTATGTGTATATGAGAAAATCCTTTCAATAACACATCATGATCATTGGTACTTTACTCGTAAAGCACCCTTAAAATATTTGCATATATTTCATAAGAAAATGCATAAGTCCATAATTTACCTCTTGAGTTTCAAAACCCACTTTCAATCATCAACATTTAGAAAACATGGGTTAGATATGGATTTCATCATAAATACATGTAAAGCTTGCAATACATGCTTAATTTCATAAAACTCTTCCTTTAAATCAAAATCTCACATCATATGATTCATAACTTGAAAACATGGGGTTTACATGGGTTCATGGGGAAATCATCATAAAATCATAGTATTTCATCAATTCATGCATAAGAGATCATCATTCAATCATTTAAATCAATAATGAAAAGAACCTGTGATAATTGAAGAAACCCCTAACTCAATTGGGGAATTCAAGCTTTGAAATATAGGAATTTGGGAACTCCATGAATGGAAGAAATCCATGGATGAAAACTATCATACCTTGAATCCAAATACTAGCCTTCAATGGAGGAATTGAGACCTTGACTTGAAACCCTAGGTTGAATCCATCTTCTTCTTCAAGTTTTTAGAGAGAGAAATATTTTGGAGAGGAGAATTGATCTTCTTTTGTGAATTTGGAAGAATGAAGTGAATGGGCTAATTTGGGGGTTGAAAATACTTATATAGGGGTTTTGATGAAGGGTAAAACAACGTAGTATAGGAGTTAATTAATTAGGAAAATACCCAACTACCTCTGACTTAACCACCGACTATCCTCCTACGGACCCAGTCGAAGGACAGTGGTTTGACCCACGGCCCATTCTGGTGGACCGTTGATGGTGGTCAGAAACCATGAAATTTGGCTAGTGAACCACAGACTGTGGTCTGGCCTACGGTCCGTAGGTCAGGCCGTGGTCCTGAGCCTCTGCAGACTTGGCAGGGTGGCTAATCCACGGACCACACTATGGTACGTGGTCCTACCCACGGGCCGTGGCTGGCACCTGCAACTTCCCAAAATCTATTCCATTTCCCGTTTTCGTGTACGGGGTGTTACAAGTTTGGTCAAACACTTATTATTGTTCAAAAGTACCTTTTAATTTGATAAGTCAACACACACATCTTCTCATAAAAAAAATACTTTTAAATAACACTTTTCAAAATAAGCAAATTTTAGAAGTTTGGCCAGCAAATCATTTAATCTTTGAAGTTAAAACATTTGAGTTTTGAAGTCATAATTTTTTAAGTTTGGTAAGGTCATAATAGTTATAACTAAAATAACATTTATGATAGGCTATTAAATCACCCGTTTATGTGACCTTGTTCCTTTCTTATATGCTTTTAAAAAAATGATATTTTTTTTCAAATTTGATTACAAGTTTTTATAGCCTCATAAAAGTTTTTCCATATTTAAAATCACAATTTTTTGTTTTTTCTTTAAAAGGAAGAAAAATTGCATGCCTAATCAGACTGTATCACACAAAATTATGATGAGGGAGTAAGTCAGGATTTGAATTTTAATGGACAACTAGGACGCTTGGAGATACACTAACAAAATATTAAAAAAAAAACATTTTTAAATCTCTTGGTACAATGAATCCAACCCTAATGAAACATCAACTTTTACATTTATAGTAAAAAACTACAACATACAATTAAACATTTCCAATTGACCTAGATTTGACATTATCTTTTCATCTCCCAAATCAAATATCCTCTATGTTGACCCTTCCCTTCTTCTCCCTATTTACAAATTTCTTAATTAATTTCACTTCAAATTCTTCGTTCATAAATTTTCATTCCATTTCTCATCATGGAATATCTCATTTTCTTGGCCAGTATTCTACCTAATTTTCCCTTTTAATGAATCATTAAATCGCCTTTTCAATTTCATTTTGTGTTAAAAATCGATATTTTTATTTTTGCAAAACATATAAAAAAAAATGTTTTAATTTCAATTGTATGATGTTGGCCTAAAAGTGAATATAAATTGTGAATTATGGTCAGTGACAATTTATATTATCAATCCCAACGTATTTGAGATTGAAAAGTAGTTATTTATTGTATTGTTAGCTTGCATCACCATGGGAGTCCACCTTTGGGTGGGGCCGGGTACCACACATATGTGGTGAAACCCTACTTGCTTTTTCATGGTCGAGCTTCTTTTCTTTCCTCAGAGTAACATTTTAATATTAATAAAAATATAACATATGTCACATTATTTATGTGAGGATATGGTCATTAGTAGTTAGTAACTTTTTTAACATCTAACTCATTATTCACTCATTATTCTACTTAGTTGTTCCTTGTAACTTATGTAACCTTTGGGATATTCATTTATCCAATTTACTACCCCATTATCTTCATATTTATTGCAAGGAATAATTCATCACCTATAAATAGTGATGGTGTTACTTCGTTTTGATATAAGAGATATACAAGAAAATATAGAGTGAAAAAAAATGAGGAGTATTATATTGTGTTAACATTGAGATTAGTGTAGTGAAAGAGAGATTTGAGACAAAGAAAAATATTCTAAGTTATTCATTAATCTATCTATATATAATAGGAGAGGAAAAACAACACCCATGTCAGCGCCACAATTAATCTTGAAATTTCAGTATTTAAAAAATCAACTTAAAAAAAGAAATATGGTTTCTTTTTTTTTTAAAAAAACACATGTCAGTAATATGAAGAAATAACCAATTTTTAGATTCTTTAATATTTGCTTTAAAAATTAAATAACAAATATAAAGTTTTAGAAAAAATGAAAACAAATTCTATCCTCTATTACACGTTGCTAGGAGTTTTAAAAACTAAACGAAAATAATTTTAACAAATTTCTAAAAAATAGGGTGTGTGATTCCTTTTTTTATGGAAAGTTAGCACATTTTTTAATTTTTAATTCTTTTTAAAAAAACTTATAAAATTATTTAAATTTTGAATTGAGAAGTTAATTAGTTTTAAAAAATAAATATCTATAATATAACTTTTAGAAATAAATGTTGTTATTTTAATAATTGTATTATTATTATTATTTATTATTAATATTATTATTATTATTATTATTATTATTATTATTATTATTATTATTTTTTAAAACAGTTCTAAAAAATAGGGTGTGTGATTCCTTTTTTTGTGGGAAGTGATCACAATTTTAATTTTTAATTCTTTTTAAAGTCTTTTATAGAATTATTTAAATTTTTAATTGAGAAGTTTATCAATTTTTAAAATTAAAGATCTAAAATATAACTTTTAGAAATAAACGTTTTTATTTTTATTATTATAATAATACGGGACTTACATTCTCTGCTTTTCAGAAATTTATTGATCACAATATTGCTCAAGTAAGTATTTCTGAAATTAATAATTTAATTTCTCAAAATAATTATTTGAGTCTATATGTTAAAGTTTTGGGCAAACATATTAGTTCCCTTGACAAAAAACTCGATGAGTTACTATTTTGATAAAAAATATGAGTACTTCGAAACCTTCTGATATGGCTTCTACTAGTGAAAAGGGTCAAACTGTTATTACTCATGTTCAAAGGCCTCCTGAGATTCGGGATTTTAAATTTAAATTGATTAATGATTTGGAAGAACTTCTTGTAAGAAAGTTTTCGGGTTTAAGTACACAACCCATAGATTTATCAAATGATTTTGCTGATAAATTGGAAGAAAATTTTAAGATAAAAGAACAAACTTCTTCCGAAGTTAATAAACTTAGAGGTATGGCTAAACCAACAAAGTTTAAATAAGCTGATAAACCTCGAATGGAGACGTATTATTATCCACGTCCGACCCCTCAAGACGTTTTGATTGAAGAACGTGATTGGAATCAGACTAATACGTCTTATAGTGGTTCCGATATTTATGAATGGAATCTTGATGGATTGACTGAACGTCAATTAACTATTCTTGTACATCGGATGCTGATGTATTCCACTATTTACAAAAGTACTAAGAATATTGATCGCAATATTTACAAAATGATAATTGCTGGTTTTACTGGTCAACTTTGTGGCTGGTGGGACAATTATTTATCTACTAAACAAAAAGCTTCTGTTATTAATGCGATAGCAACCGATGAAGGTGTTGATAACCTAGGCATGGCTCTAGTAAAGAATAGAGAAGATGTTGTTTATACCTTAGTTCTTACTATCTTAGAACACTTCAACGGTAGATTTACCAGTCAACATGAGACAGTTCGTACTCTACTGAATGGTCTAAGATGTAGGACCTTGACAGAGTTCAGATGGTATAAAGATACTTTTATGAGTCGAGTCATGGAATTGCCTGAAAATAGGCTTGACCATTGGAAGGCCAAATTTATAGATGGCCTGCTGCCTTTATTTGCAGAAAGGGTTAGAAAATCCTTAGAGGATCCTTTGGAGAAATCCATTATGCTAATTATACCTATGGCAAGCTGATAGGCGTTTGCACACAGGAAGGATTAAACCTTTGTAACGAATTAAAGTTATCCAGACAGCTTAAAATAGATAAGCTTAAAGAAAGATCTCAATTAGGAGATTTATGTACTCAATTTGGTATGCCTGGACCACCTTCTACTTCTAAGCACAAGGTATCCAACCCTGATAAACCTTATAGGAGAAAGAAATATAGAACTCAAGAATACCGTGATAGCAAAAGAGCTCATAGAGAAACCAAAAAAGCCTATAGGAAATCAACTAGATTTACTAAGAATAGGTCCAAGCGCGATATCGCAAAAATTAAGTGTTATAAATGTGGTAAGCTTGGTCATATCGCTCCTAATTGTAAGCTTGAAAAGCTTAAATCTCTTGCTCTTGATAATGATTTGCATGATCAAATTTATGGTTTATTGCATACTTCGGGATCTGAATCTGATTATACAGATTCCGAATCAGATAATGAAGATGAGTTTACAGATTCTCCTGTTAATGATGATCAAAGAATTGATGCTTGTAATACTTGTCAAAGTGGTACTTGCAATTGTGAAAATGACGAATTTTATAAATTGCAATCTCAGTTTGAAGATCTTAATGTTCAAACTCTCACTTCTGATAATGTGATTGAACTTT
>JAJONR010031948.1:0-42461 GCA_029582245.1 Solanum etuberosum
CTTATCTGTCTTTCTTTCATGGTGGAGAGTCCCCAATCTTCAACAGATATAATCTGTTTGATTATGATTTTTGAGAAATTATAAAGTCTCGCATCAGTGTTATGTCCTGAAAAATGATTAATTTTAGCACTTCCAGTGCTTATAAGAATAGTCTCGTAATATGAACGAGTTTTATAAGCTTCTCCCGGATAATATAATCCGTTGATCAAATATCTTTGAAGAATTTCCCATGGGTTTTCTTTTCTCTGAATATCAAAGTTTTCAACAAGAAATATCATTTCCTGTTTGTTTATCTTTTCATAAGACCTGACGTCATCATTGTCTGTATCTTTAGTGATTGGAGAAAAAGTATCTTTTTGCTTTTGGGATGCCAAGAATGCCTGCAGTTGTCCATATAATAGACTGCTTTCTGGAATATCCTCCAAATGAATTGAGGATGATGATGATTCTCCGATTTTTGAGTTTATCAAGCTCTTTTTTCCATGCTGTATTACAGTCTTTGATGAGGAGTCGTATGACGATCCTTTTGAATATGATCTATTGGAAGAATCGTATGACGATCCTTGTGAATATGATCTCCCCGGGGATGATCTTCCCCCTCTTCCTCGACTTCGTACTCTAGACCACAGTGGTCTGTCATACTGCAAACATAACATGTTTTCATGTTAATCTGAAAAATAATCAAAATAATCGAAGAAATATTCTCTAGGTATTTCTTCGTAATCATTGATATAGCCTTCATTATGAACGTAGGTGATATAATCATCATCAATAATAGATTCAATAACCTTATGAATTATGAGGCTTTGAATTTCTGTTGGAAAAGGCATTATTTTTAAAATAGTGATTAATTCCTTTTCACTAAAGAATGTAGTGTAAATATTGTGCATCATTTTAAATATTCACGGGATAAGAAATAAGGAAGAGAGTTATCACTTTCCCTTTTATAATGGATTTCGAAATCAAAAGGGGCTAATTGAGCTTGCCACCTGGCGAATATTAACTTTGAAGCATCATGCTTAAAATCTTTGTCAAACATATATTTGACAGCTTGAGCACCAGTTTTTATTAAAAACATTTGGTTGTATAAATCGTCTTGGAATTTCAGAACACATTTAACTATAGTCAACATTTCATGTGCTACCGTTGCATATTTTTTCTGAGCATCGGTCCATTTTCCTGAATGAAATCTTATTATATATTCGCATTTATCATGAGGATTGATTTGCTTTAGAATTCCCCCATAACCAACATTAGACGCATCGGTCTCAATATTTTCTGCCAAATAGGATTGGCAAGAGTTAAACAGGGTAAACTTTTAACCCTCTGTTTAATCATCTTCACAATGTCAGAATGACTATTGGTCCAAGGACCTTTGCAATCCTTTTTTAGCCTATCATATAATGGAGCTAAATCGCGAGAAAGATTTTTATAAAATGGAGAAATATAATTCAAACTTCCCAAAAATCTTTGCAGCCGAGTCCTGTCGGTAATAATATCCGGAAATTTTGATGCAAAATCTATAGATCTTTAAATCGGGGTAATTTTCCCTTGAAAAATATTATGACCCAAAAACCTTATCTCGGTTTGAAATAAACTCATTTTGGTTTAGAAATTACCAAACCATTTTGTATAATAATTTTTTTTAAAATATCAATGTGTTTGATATGTAATTCAAGAGTTTTTGAGTAGACTAAAATATCATCAATATAAACAATGACGAAGTCTAGATAAGGGTTAAAAATATCATTCATAATTTTCTGAAATTCAGAAGGAGCGTTTTTTAGGCCAAAAGGCATTACGTTCCATTCGTATTGTCCAAATGGGACATTGAAAGCAGTTTTGTAAGTATGCTCTTTAAATATTTGAATTTTCCAATATCCTGATTTTAAATCAAATTTTGAAAATATATTGGCATCATAAAGTCTGGATAGTAAATTCCTTTTGTTTGGGATGGGATACCTAATCCACTTTAAATATTTATTCAATGGTTTGTAATTTATTACTAACCTCGGAACACCACGCTCCTTTTCAGCAGCGTTATTGACATAAAAAGCTGTACAAGACCAAGGAGACTTGGAAGGTTTTATCAAACCCTTTTGTAACAGATTATCAATTTCTTTTTTGCAGAATTCAACTAGTTCGGTGTTCATCTGACATGGTCGGGATTTTGTAGGAATATCATCCTCAGAGAAATTATCTTCATATGGGAGAGTGACAATATGTCTTTTTCTATCCCAGAATGCACTAGGATGATCGGTACAAATATCAATAGCAATCTGTTTGGAAATCAATTTATTTTTTTCTTGTACCTTAGCAGACTTCATTATATCAAACATATTCATGCTAAATACTTCAAATTATAAAGAAACTATATGTTTTTGCTTTATATAAATTAAAGCATTTATATCACGAGTAATAGGCTTTGTAATAAAAGAATAGGATATTTCCTTATTCTTATAAGTGGCGATGAAACCCTTTGAGTCAAGATGAGAAAAGGAATAAATAGCATTTATAAACGGAGTTCCTAGTATAATAAGAGGGTGTAATTGATTTTTTACCAAAAAAAAGAAATGAGGAATACAGGCTTTATTCTGGCAGATATGAGTATTTGACAATTTATTCTTTATATCTAAAGCATGCCCAGAAGCAGATTTAACCACATGAGTAGTTCTTTGAAAATATTTTGTAGGTACTAAACCTTCCTGTATACAACTAATATCTACACCACTATCAATCATTGCAGAACTAGTTATGGAAAATTGATTATCAATCAAAATAGTACATTTAACATACCATTTATGAGCAGTGACTATTTGCATCATGCCAAGAAGAGAATCCGATTTTTCATCAATAGCCGATTTTTCATCTTCTTCAGAGTTTTCCTCGGAAATAATTTCTTTTCCCTTAGAACTATGGACTGGAGAAATATTTTCTTCTATTTGAGTGATTCTATGATCACAAATCATTTGATTTTGTTTAAGAGATTTAATCTCATTTTTCAAATTTTCAATTTCGATCTTAAGATCGTCTAACGAGGTTTCTCTCGTAGAAGGAAGATTTTTATAAAATCGATTATTAACTTCTGTTAAAGAATAAGGAGCAGAGTATTCAAAATCATTTTGAACTTTAAAAGAGTTGCTTTTAGCAGGTTCAGAAGTGGAAGGTTTCGAACTAGTAGAAAGATTCAAAATTCTTTCTCGGAGCTTCTCATCAGAAACTTCTTTTAACAGTTCTATCACATTATCAGATGTAATAGTTTTTAGGTTCAAATCCTCGAATTGAGATTGTAATTTATAAAATTCATCATTTTCGCAATTGCAAGTATCACCTTTGCAAGTAGAACAAGAGGGGTCTATAATTTTATCACTTTCAGAAAAATCAATCAAATCAACCTCATTTTCAGAATTGGATTCAGAAATAGAATCAGAATCTGATCCAGAGGTATATAACAAGCCAAAAATCTTTTCATACAAATTATCATCTAGCTGTAAAGACTGAAGTTTTTGAAGCTTGCAGTTCGGAGTAATATGACCGTACTGTCCACACTTATAGCACTTAATATCAGCGATATCTCGCTTTGATCTATTTTTGGTAAATCGAGTAGATTTACGATAGCCTTTTTAGCTTCTCGTTCATCCGGTCTATAACGTCTAGATTTTTGAGGTATATCTACCTCTTCGAGTCTAGTACTTTTAGTACTTATTTCTCCCAGATCCATGATTTAGAGAATCATATCTATGTTGACCCATTCAGATTTCATTACATATACTCCATAACCTTTCCTAGGCTCTGATACCATTAACCACAGGATCTAGGGGTATGGCGGTAGTCCGCCAAGCCGTCCAGACCAAGGTCATTAAATACCCTTATTAGATGAATAAGAATCGAAATATGCAAGATCTTGTTATAGATTGATAGCTGTATGGTAATTTTTACTCGAGCAAAGGGTCTGTCCAACAGTAATACATACTTTTATTGAGCTCGTGTCTAGAAGTTCTAACTGTTTACGACCTTTGGCGCCCTTTACTCCACGGGCTTTTGCGGTCAGACAGCTTGCTAGGAGAACCAATAAGAGTAGTATTATGTCGACTGTACCACCATCTCAGAACTAAGCTAAGAAGCTATATCATGATCCCTTATATTTTGATAAAGTCTAGAACGTTAATGGAGTTTATGTAATAGAAACTAGTTGGTCAACATAGATATGAATTCTTTTAGCCGGACATAGTCACGGCCAGAGATGGAGACAAAAATGAAATGATAAACCGTTATTTAGAAGAAGTAAGACTAAGTCTACTTCAATCAATTGATTCACACGATAAATCAGACGTCTCTATGAAGAGTGGATCCAGCATGAATGAAACTCAAGAAGCTGAAGATTCTCAGCTTGATCTACAAGATGCACAGCCCGAAGAATCAGAAAGGGCAATATCTGAAGAAGAACTAAGAAGGATGGAAGATTTCCTCCACAAACAAAAGGATAAGGGCAAAGGACAAAAGTAGGCCCTAGTTACAGTAAAAACACTGTATACACAGTAGATACACTGTCTAAGGGACCCACATATGGGACCCACTATACTGTACATAGATTCCTTATGTTTCTTTTATTTTTCTATAAATAGATTAGTTTAGAGAGAAAGAAAAGAAGAACGAAAATAGATAGCTCTCTCTCTTATTTTGTAAAAATTTCCCTTTGTAAATCTCTTAAGAAGAATACAAGCTTCAGTTTATATACTGTTCTGGTCGCCAATCAAGGTACTTCACCTTCTTTAATTTTCGTTTATTTACTTTTTACTTTACTCTCTCTCTCTACTTTTTCACTTCTATTTATGATCTTGTTCTACTTTAGAGACAACAACACTTGAGACTTATTTATTTCTCTTAAATATGTTGTAATACATTAGAGTCTTTTACACGTCAAAACCATGTTTTTGGGGTTTAATTAAGTTTACTTTGTTATACGCGTTGTTAATTTTATTAAATTTTCATTCCTATTTTACTTCCGCATTTTATTATTAAGTTTTGGGTTTTAGGCTAACTTGCCTTTGTAACACCCCGTATCCTAGACAGACCAGATTGCAGATTTGAGAAGCTACAAGTGCCACCTACATGCACCACCTATGGACTGTAGGGTGACCCACAGTCCGTCCTGGTGGTCCGTAGTTCACCCCCTGGAGCCCTTCCAGAAAAGCCCATAAAATTATTATAAGTCCAGACCTACGCCAGCACCTACGGACCGTAGGTCAGACCACGGTCCGTGGTCCAGGGCAGTAGGTCGAACCCCAAATTTCAACTCCCAGAACTCTAAAAATTCAGCTAAGGCATGACCCACGACCAGGACCTACGGACCGTAGGTCAGACCACGGGCCGTGGTCCAGGTCCGTGGACTGTGGCCTTCAGGTTTGAGCCCCAGATGCCATTCGACGGATGACCATCACGGACCGTCGGTCCAGCCACGGTCCGTCGGTTGGTCCCGACAGCAGTTAAGTCAGGGGTCGTTTGGTCTTTACCTTATGCATTGGACCCCTAAACTACGTCGTTTAACCCCTAAACTATGTAGTTTTGGTCAGTTTAAGCCTAGTAACTTAATTAGCACTAACCCTAGTCAATTCATTCTCCAAAACTTAGAAAACTCAGAGCAAAAGAGCAGAAAGAGTCGACCAACCCTAGTTCCATAACGCAACAAGGTTTCATCAGTTCCAGCCCTGAAATCGAAAGATTTCTCCGTGGAATTCATCACCAGGTATGTGGGATTTCACCAGTGGGTTTCTTTCCCCCATTTAGGTCCCTAGAATTCAGTCAGAATCTTGATTCCCTTGATATTATCTAGACCTAGGGTTTCTTGAATGTTAGAAATTGTTGGGTTTTAGCTGTTAGATTGATCCAAATCAGATTATCATGTTGTTACTCAGTTTCTTGCATGAAATTCAGAACCCTAGCTATGTAGTTCCTTTAGTTCATGAATTACACATGCTAGGCCAGCTATTTCAGTTATATACATGCATCAGTTTACGAATGTCATATTATCAGATATAATTGTTGCATTCTCAGAGTTTGCATGTAAGAACATCGAGCTATCCATGTTTTACAGAATTCAGTCATAATATGTTAATTTCATAATCAACTGGGAATAGCTTAATACCGAGTGGACTAGGGTTCCAGCGTACCCTCATAGTCCCAGAACTATATGCCCCGTAGGTTGTAAGTCCCCTCTGTGGGCATCATTTTAGTAATCACGCCAGTCATGCCTTTATACCTCTGGCAGGGTATATTGGGTCCTCTCGATAGGGCGTATACATCAGACTCCACATTTAGTTCATGTGGTTTTATGTCGGTTATTAGTAGCTCCCACAGTACAGTCAGATTCTAGTGCATTGACTAGGTTATCAGTTACAGTTCAGTATTCAGACCCAACATATCATGTACTTGGTCATTGCATTCAGTTAGCACAATATTTCAGTATATCTCAGTATTTACATTCAGTTCAGATTATATCATTACTCTTATTTCTTTGTTCAGTTATGATTATTGTTCAACTTTATTCTATCCTGCATGCTTAGTACCTTTCAAGTACTGACGCATACTCTGTGCTACATCTTCTCATGATGTAGGTCCAGGTTCTCAGCTTCCAGATCACGCATAAATCGGTTCCCGATCTTCAGCTCAGCTGTATTCTGGTGAGTCTTCATTCTCTGAGGACGACAAACATGGTTCCTTTGCTTTTAGTCTTAGTTTTAGTTTTTGCTAGATTTAGCTGGGGTATGTCCCAGCACTTGTAGTCAGTTAGAGGCTTTATTTCAGACATAGTTAGAATCAACTTTAGTATTTGAGTTTGAATTTTCAGTTGTTGTTAAACTCTCCACATTTCTATATTCAGATGTAGTATGGGTATTCCCCATCATTTCAGATTTACCTTATTATTAGCTTTCACATAGTGTTTATTGATTCAGTAATCTTTTAGTATGCTTATGTTATGCCAGCAGGGTTAGCTTTGGGTCACTCGTGATCCTAGGTCCCGTGTCCGCGTCCTGGGGGTAGCTTCGGGGCGCGACAAACTTAGTATCAGAGCATTAGGTTTAAGTGTCCTAGGATGTCTGAAAAGCCGCACTAAGTAGAGTTTTTTTCACGGGTATGAAGTGCACCACATCTAATTAGGGGGAAGCTACGAAGTCTTTTAGGATAGGCTCACTTTCTTGATATTCTTATCGTGCGTTGGTATGATCTCTCTCTAACTCATCGTTATGCATTTCAGATCATGCCTCCTCATAGAGATAACGCAAGGAATGCTAACGCAGCTCCTCCAGTCTCAGATCAGGAAGTTTCGAATGCAGAGTTTCGGAACGCTATCCAAATTTTGGCTCAGAGTGTGACTAACCAGAACAATCAGCAGGTTCCAGTTCCGGCAAATGCTAATGTTAGGTCAGCTGCAGCTAGAGTTTGGGATTTTTTTAGGATGAATCTGCCTGAGTTCTTAGGATCGTAGATTGGTGAGGATCCCCAAAACTTCATAGATGAGGTCAAAAAGATCTATGGAGTGATGCAAGTGATAGGTAATGATAGGGTAGGGTTGGCATCCTATCAGCTTAAGGATGTAGCTCATATCTGGTATACTCAATGGAAAGAGAACAGGGGTACAGATGCAGCTCCTATCACTTGGGAATGCTTTAGCGAGACTTTTCTAGACAGGTTCTTCCCAAGAGAGTTGAGGGAGGAAAGAGCTCAGGAGTTCATGAATTTGAGACAACGTAACATGACAGTCCAAGAGTATGGACTTAAGTTCACCCAACTCTCCAGGTATGCTCCTCACATGGTTGCCAATTCCAGGGCTCAAATAAACAAGTTTATGTATGGAGTGTCAGACTTAGTGAAAATAGAGTGCAGAAATGCTATGTTGCGGGAAAATATGAACATCTCTAGGCTTATGACCCATGCTCAGCAGGTTGAGGGAGATAAGCTTAACGAAATAGCTAAGGATAACAAGAAAGCTAGAACAGGTAATTATGAGTACTCTCAACAGAAATCGGGCGGTGGAAATCGCTCTCAGTTTCAGCATAAATCTTCAGCTCCGGCACCTTCATCAGCTAGTGTTCCATCCTCCAGGTTCCGACAGGATCAGAAAGGTAGGGCATCAGGCTCTAAGTCTCAGGGGAGTGTTTTCAGGTACTAGAACCTACCCAACTTGTCCAAAGTGTGGTAAGAACCATCCGGGCGAGTGTCTTGCAGGAAAGGAAAGATGTTTTGGGTGTGGTTAGTCTGGTCACAGGTTGCGAGATTGTCCTTCTAAACAGGGTCAAGGAGCACTAGCAGGTCGCCCGAATCAGCAGGGTAACTCATTTGGTACAGGTGGCGGTCAGCGCCAAAATAGGGTGTATGCTCTTCAGGCTCGCCAGGATCAGGAAAATTCTCCTAATGTGCTCACTAGTATGTTACGAGTTTTTAACTTAGATGTTTATGCTTTGTTAGATCCAGGGGCTACTCTTTCCTTTGTAACTCCTTATATAGAAGTCAAATTCGATGTTAGTCCAAAAACTCTCTCAGAACCCTTCTCAGTCTCTACTTCAGTTGGTGACCCAGTTATAGCTAGACGGGTATACAAAAATTACCCTGTCACAGTCTCTCAGAAAGTCACCTCAGCAGATCTTGTAGAGTTAGAAATGGTAGACTTCGATATCATTCTAGGCATGGATTGGTTACATTCCTATTATGCCTCAGTCGATTGTAGAACTAGGATTGTTCGTTTCCAGTTTCCAGACGAACCAATCTTATAATGGAAGGGCAGTAGCTTAGCGCCTATGGGACAATTCATTTCTTACCTTAAGGCCAGAAAGATGATCTCTAAGGGTTATCTCTATCATCTAGTTCGGGTTAAGGATTCAAGCTCTGAAACCCCAACTCTTGAGTCAGTTCCAGTAGTTAATGAGTTCCCAGAAGTGTTTCCAAAAGATCTTCCCGGAGTTCCTTCCGAAAGGGAAATTGACTTCAGAATTGATCTCCTACTAGATACCCAACCTATTTATATTCCTCCTTACAGAGTGGCTCCATCTGAGCTTAAAGAATTGAAAGAGCAGTTGAAAGACCTTCTAGATAAGGGCTTCATCAGACCTAGTATTTCGCCATGGGGTGCACCAGTGTTCTTTGTGAAAAAGAAAGATTGTTCTCTCAGGATGTTCATTGACTATCGCCAGTTGAACAAAGTCACAATCAAGAATAAGTATCCCATCCCCAGGATTAATGAATTGTTTTACCAACTTCAGGGTGCTAGTTATTTTTCAAAGATAGACCTCAGATCCGGTTATCATCAGCTCAAAGTCAGAGATAGTGACATTCCGAAAATAGCCTTTAGAACTTGGTATAGTCATTATGAATTTGTAGTTATGTCATTTGGACTAACCAATGCTCCTGCAGCTTTCATGGATTTGATGAACAAAGTGTTCAAGCATTATTTGGACTTGTTCGTTATCGTCTTTATTGATGATATTCTCATTTACTCTAAGAATGAGGAAGAACATGCGACTCATTTGAGAGTTGTTCTATAAACTCTCAAAGATCACTAGTTGTTTGCTAAGTTTAGCAAATGTGAGTTTTGGTTACAATCAGTTGCTTTCCTCGGGTATATTATCTAGCGAAGGGATCCGAGTGGATTCTCAGAAAATAGAAGCGGTGAAACAATGGGAATTCACCTTATGAGCATATCAGATTAGGTGCATGAGAAGAATTATTCGACTCATGACCTCGAGCTTGCAATAGTGGTGTTTGCACTTAAGATTTGGAGACATTACTTGTATGGTGTTCACGTAGATGTGTTCACAGACCATAAAAGCCTTCAATATGTGTTCACCCAGAAAGAGTTGAATCTTCGCTAGAGGCCAATGTAGTAGCAGATGCCCTTAGCAGACTATCTATGGATAGTGTAGCACATGTTGAGGAAGAAAGAAAAGAACTAGCAAAGGATGTTCACAAGCTTGCTCGCTTGGGAATTCGCCTTATGAGCATATCAGATGATGGTGTAACAGTTCAGAATGGGTCAGAATCTTCATTGGTAGCGGAGTTTAAGGAAAAGCAAGACAGTGATCCGATATTGCTTCAACTAAAGGGTGCAGTCCACCAGCAGAGTGTTGAGGTATTCTCCCAAGGGGGAGATGATGTGCTTTGCTATCAGGGTCGATTATGTGCTCCTAAAGTGGGTGAGTTGAGACAACAGATTCTTGCAGAAGCCCATAACTCCAGGTATTCTATTCATCCAGGTGCCACTAAGATGTACCGTGATCTGCGGGAAGTCTTTTGGTGGAATGGCATGAAGAGGGATATAGCAGGTTTTGTGGCTAAGTGCCCCAATTCTCAGTAAGTGAAGGTAGAACATCAGAAACCAGGGGATATGACTCAAGAGATCAACATTCCTACTTGGAAGTGGGAAGTGATCAACGTGGACTTCATTACAGGTTTACCTCGTACTCGCAGACAACATGACTTCGTTTGGGTGATAGTAGACAGTGTTACTAAGTATGCACACTTTTTGGCTGTTAAGACTACAGACTCGGTGGAGGACTACGCCAAGCCTTACATTAATGAGATAGTCAGGTTGCATGGGATTCCTTTGTCTATCATCTCAGATAGAGGTCCTCAGTTTACCTCTCATTTCTGAAAGTCATTTCAGAAAGGTCTTGGTACTCAGGTTAATCTTAGCACAGCGTTTCATCCGTAAATGGATGGTCAGGCAGAGCGTACCATTCAGACCTTAGAGGACATGTTGAGAGCTTGTGTGATCGACTTCAAGGGTAGTTTAGATTATCACCTTCCTCTTATAGAGTTCGCCCACAATAATAGCTACCAATCCAGCATTCAGATGGCCCCTTATGAGGCATTGTATGGGCGTAGATGTAGATCTCCACTTGGTTCGTTTGAAGTAGGTGAAGCAGCCTTGATAGGACCAGATTCGGTTCAAGATGCTATGAAAAAAGTACAGCTCATTAGAGATAGACTTAAGATAGCCCAGAGTCGCCGGAAGTCCTATGTAGATGTAAGGAGAAGGGACTTGGAGTTCCAAGTTGATGATTGGATTTTTCTGAAAGTGTCACCTATGAAGGGGGTGATGAGGTTTGGCAAGAAAGGAAAGATCAGTCCTAGATATGTAGGCCCTTACAAGATCTTGAAAAGGGTTGGTAAAGTGGCTTACGAGTTAGAGTTTCTAGCAGAACTCACAACAGTGCATCCGGTCTTTCACGTTTCGTTGTTGAAGAAATGTGTGGGTGATCCAGCATCCATAGTACCTTTAGAGAGTGTGGCTATGAAAGATAGTCTCACTTATGAGGATGTGCCAGTTAGAAGGTTGAGAAACAAAGAAGTCGCTTCAGTTAAGGTTTTGTGAGGAGTCAGTCCGTAGAGGGAACTACTTGGGAAGCAGAAGCAGCCATGAAGGCCAAGTATCCTCATCTCTTTCGTTCCGATTCCATTCCAGGTTTAGGTAATAGTTCCTCTTCAGTTTTTCAGTCATTCATGCGCAGATTCAGTCTTAGTATCATGTTCCTTTAGTTTGTACTTGCATTTTCAGCGTATTTTCATGTTCTTGGAACTTAGTTCAGTCAGAAATCAGTTTCCAGTGTTTAGTGGTAGGGTTTGCAGCTCTTTCCCTCCACCTCCAGCTAGTTTAGTCTTCATTTGAGGATGAATGTTCCCAAGAAGGCGATAATGTAACACCCCGTATCCTAGACAGACAAGATTACATATTTGAGAAGCTATAGGTGCCACCTACGAGCACCATCTATGGACCGTAGGGTGACCCACGGTCCGTCCTGGTGGTCCGTGGTTCACCTCCTGGGGGCCCTCCCAGAAAAGCGCATAAAATTATTCTAAGTCCAGATCTACGCCAGGACCTACGGACCGTAGGTCAGACCACGGTCTGTGGTCCAGGGCTGTAGGTCGAACCCCAGATTTCAACTCCCATAACTCCAAAAATTCAGCTAAGGCACGACCCACGACCAGGACCTACGGACCGTAGGTCAGAGCACGGGCCGTGGATCATGGCCTTCAGGTTTGAACCCCAGACGCCATTCAAAGGACGACCAGCACGTACTGTCGGTCCAGCCACGGTCCGTCGGTTGGTCCCGACAGCAGTTAAGTCAGGGGTTGTTTGGTCTTTTCCTTATGCGTTGGACCCCTAAACTATATCGTTTAACCCCTAAACTACGTAGTTTTGGTCAGTTTAAGCCTCGTAATTTAATTAGAACTTACCCTAGTTAATTCATTCTACAAAACTTAGAAAACTCAGAGAAAAAGAGGAGATAGAGTCGACCAGCCCTAGTTAAAAAATACAGCAAGGTTTCATCAGTTCCAGCCCTGAAATCGAAAGATTTCTCCGTGGAATTCATCACCAGGTATGTGGGATTACAGTAGTGGGTTTGTTTCGCCCATTAGGTCCCTAGAATTCATTCAGAATCTAGATTCCCTTGATATTATCTAGACCTATGGCTTCTTGAATGTTAGAAATTGTTGGGTTTTAGATGTTAGATTGATCCAAATCAGATTATCATGTTGTTGCTCAGTTTCTTGCATGAAATTCAGAATCCTAACTATGTAGTTCCTTTAGTTCATGAATTACACATGCTAGGTCAGCTATTTCAGTTATATACATGCTTCAGTTTACGAATGTCATATTATCAGATATAATTGTTGCATTCTCAGAGTTTGCATGTAAGAACATCGAGCTATCCATGTTTTACAAAATTCAGTCATAATGTGTTAATTTGATAATCAATTGGGATTAGCTTAATACCGAGTGGACTAGGGTTCCAATGTACCCTCATAGTCCCAGAACTACGTGCCCCATAGGTTGTAAGTCCCCTCTGTGGGCATCATTTTAGTGATCACGCCAGTCATGCCTTTATACCTCTGGCAAGGTATATTGGGTCCTCTCGATGGGGCATATACATCGGACTCCACATTTAGCACATGTGGTTTTATGTCGGTTATTAGTAGCTCCCACAGTACAGTTAAATTCTAGTGCATTGATCAGGTTATCAGTTACAGTTCAATATTCAGACCCAGCATATCATGTACTTGGTCATTGCATTCAGTTAGCATAGTATTTTAGTATATCTCCGTATTTACATTCAGTTCAGATTATATCATTGCTCTTATTGCTTTGTTCACTTATGATTATTGTTTAGCTTTACTCTATCCTGCATGCTCAGTACCTTTCAAGTAGTGTCGCATACTCTACGCTACATCTTCTCGTGATGTAGGTCCAGGTTCTCAGCTTCCAGATCATGCATAGATCGGTTCCCGATCTTCAGCTCAACAGTATTGTGGTGAGTCCTCATTTTCCGAGGACGACATATATGGTTCCTTTGCTTTTAGTCTTAGTTTCAGTTTTTCCTAGATTTAGCTGAGGCATATCCCATCATTTCTAGTCAGTTAGAGTCTTTATTTCAGACATAGTTAGAATCAGTTTTAGTATTTAAGTTTGACTTTTCAGTTGTTGTTAAACTCTCCGCATTTATATATTCAGATGTAGTATGTGTATTCCCCATCATTTCAGATTTACCTTATGATTAGCTTCCGCACAGTGTTTATTGATTCAGTAATCTTTTAGTATGCTTATGTTATGCCAACAGGGTTAACTTGGGGTCACTCATGATCCTAGGTCCCGTGTCCGTGTCCTGGGGTAGCTTCGGGGTGTTAAAACCTTGGTGGGATAAGAAGAGTGCACTGAAACCCATTTTTGGATCGTGACAAATGGTATCAGAGTCATAGGTTCATAGGTCTCACGTGTTTACAAGCCAAGTCTAGTGGAGTCTCGAGGATCGGTGCAGAGACATCTGTTTCTTATCTTCTAGAGGGTATGGTGACTTTTTAGAAAAAATATTTAGTTCTTGAATCTCTATCGTGAATCCTTTGTTTGTTCTAATTCTTATCGCTTCATTCCATTCTCTCTCACTTATTGTGATGAGTCGTGCGTGGTTCTTCATGTAAGTAGTTGGTGTTCTATATGTGTTTGATGTTAGATTGGGTACTAAGGTGGAAGTGATAGACTTATGGAAATGATGAGTGGTCAAATTTGATATTTTGAGAAATTTGAAGGGGTTGAGTAAGGTTAACTACCCTAGAAGGGAGAATAGTACTTGTGTGCTATAGGTAATATCTGGAGTAGTTCATCAATTTGAAATGGAATGATTAAAGGGATGGATAGATAATGAACAATGTAACTTAGACAAATATAGTTAGTAAAGTTGTCATATGATGTATGGGTTGCTTAGCGCATGATAAGAATAATGTTGGGCTAATTGAGATAAGAATCTGTACTGCGATTTCATAGATTGTGTGTCTATCAAAGAGGGTCATAATATGACTACCACAATGGTACCGATGCTTACTTGGTTTGAGTTATGTAGTGTGTTACTCCTGCTATCGGCCTGATCTATGAAGAATGCATATCGCTTTGGATGAGAGATCAAACAGATTGGGTAATGTATTGTAGTTACTTAATAGGAGGAAATTTGTGGGCTGTTTGAGTACAATCTTCTCGATGGGTATGATGTGTTCTGGTGATTAATCTATTGGAGTTTCACGTGTGGTACAGTGGTATATGGAAATGAATACACCGATTGTCAAGTGCAAATACTAACTACTTAAGGAGTTATTAGTTGTATCACATGCTCATATAATGAGAGTCGATGTTGCATTCACATTTGAGAAACCAACTAATTAATTACTATTAACACTTGGGTTACACATTGTTAATAAGGAAGATTTTAGTGGTGGATCTTTGGTATGCTATTAATGTGTTTAGTTTGTGAAGTCTATCCCGAGGATTCTAAATGAGGACTGGTGATTTTATCGTTAGCTCTAAAGGATTGAATCGATATCGAAATGACAAGCTTATTGGTAAAGGACGTCCTAGAGAGTATACTTGTGTGAAGGTAATTGACAATTCTAGTAAGAGTGCACATAAAATTAGGTTAGTCCTTTTAATTTTGTTGGTATAATTGGTTTTAAAGTTTCATGTCAATGATAAGGTTGGCTTCGAGATGATGGCAATGGCTACTGAGCATAACGGTAATAAGAGTTTGTGATGGATTATGATCAGGATGAAACCATATGAAAAAACTTTATGGTTAAATGGATTCAGTATTGTATTAGTGAATTGGGGGTATCTAAAGTTGTGGTTTGCTACAAATAAGTGAGTAGCGTGGTGATGTGGAAAGTTGTAGAATTGTTGAGACACCCGCTCGGACAGAATTGAAAGGAGCTAGATTCATAAATAGAAAGAATTAGTGGGATATAGTTTAGCCTTTAGAAGAAGGCAAGAACAAGGATATTTGCTATGATTGCTAGGGCCAAAGATGTATTTTAGAGAGAATGGAGAATCGGGTTCAAAGATATGTGATTCCATCTTTTTCTTCTCTCTGGTTATAGTAATAGCGTTATGTTTCATTCATAAGGGTTAAAAACTGTTGGATAAGATTTGAGAAAGAAGTCTGCAGACGTTCATCATGAGTGTGGTGATAAGTTCATTTGTAGTTTTGAATTTTGTAACTGGTACGGTTGGAATTTAAATTTAAGTCTTTCATTGTAAGTCTACGATTGTGGTAGTATGTTTTGTCAGGATATGAATTGGTAAGGTAAGAAACGATCGATCGCATCGGGTATTGAGCATTTTCAAGGACGTGTGCATGATTTGGGTTGTTACTTTCTATTGTTAAAGGACCCAATTAAGGGTTTCACATAAAATTTTGGTCTGGAGTATGTAGTAAAATGTCATGAATTGTTGGTCAAAGGATAAGATTGGTAAGTGAATTAGCTAAAGGATCATGAGTTTGGTATATTTAAGGGTTCAAGGTATTTGAAATTTGTCATACAAATAATCTAAGAAAGGTGAAGAAATATGACATCTCATATAGAACCTTGGTTCAGAGTTGAAGGTAGTAAGGATTTTTGCTTTTGAGTTCAGATGTGACTATAAAATGTGAACTGGTTTGACACAGATTTTCTAGGAATTTATCAGCGACTTTTACGAATGAGTTTTGATTCGAGTGACAGACAATGATGTGTGAAAGATGCAATGTTTTTATGTTTGTTTGGGACTGTTCGAATTATGGTACATGACTGATGGGGGTGCTATGGTATTGACCTACATTTTTAAATAATTATTGAGGATTTCGAGGGGATTGAACTACTCTGTTGATGGGACTACATAGACTATTGTGTTGTGTTACATAGATATTTGATGGTAAATAGAGTTTATGTGCTCATGGTAGGGTGACCACGAATCTCTCTGAGTTGAAACTTGGTATGTGAAAGATTGCGTGGAGTTAGCTTTGCGCGATTTAATAACTTTATATCGATGGAAAGGTACTACAAGATTTAGAATTAGTGCTATAAACCTTGGGTAAGTCCCATGTCTATCATGAAATGCTTGCATGGAAAGAGAGGAAGCATTAGTTTTAAATTTTGAGAGGTGACGACATAATTAATAAGAAGACTTTGACACTAGTGACGGTTTGAGAGCATGGTAAATGGCCAGAATGATTATGATGTTTGTTAGTATCAAGAATGTAGGCTTCAGTGGAGTTATGTGAAGATTATGTGAGGCCTAATAAACCGAGTATGGGTACGATCGTAATGAGAACTAGACTGGTGAATTGTGGGTAGCTAAAAATCAAGGAGTTAGAGTCAACTGAATTAAAATGTTTGATATGGACTCTTTGGAGATAGCATTTAGTGTTATTCAACCTTGGTTCTGTACATTCTTATGTGACCACTTATTTCATCCTGTGCATTGTTTAAAGTATGATTCACTACCTATGCCCATGTGTGTTTTTACTTCCATGAGTGGATTCCTAGTGGTGGATTGGGTGTACCGATCATGCGATGTGCTCTTGGTTTAGGAAGACTTGGTTATTTCATATATGACATATTTGTTGTTATCTCCGAGCAGTTGAAGTATTCCAGTGATTCTACATGTACCACCTTGCTTATGAGAATTTATCGAAGAGCTTCCATAGGTATTTATGATTGTCCGACAATCTTAATATTCATCTATTCATCGAGGTCACATTCCGGTTACGTATGGTTGAATGTGGGGATCATCGGGTCTAGTTTTTCCGTTCTTAAGATTTGTCTATAATAAAAGCTATTGATCTAGCGCTCCGATAGTGTTGTTAGACGTTTTGTATGCTTGGGTCTATCGCTCGCTAGGTGGTTACTTGATCAATTTACTTTTTGGGTTAAATAAGTTTGATTCACCCTTGATGAGGACCTAATGTCTAAAGATCAAATTTTTATAACTTAAGCTCGTGGAAAGATTATGTTGTGAGAGGGAATCCTAAAAAGATCTATCATGGTTGTGCATTATCAGTGTGTGGTGGTTAGTTCAGGTTCACTTCTGGTTGTACCCGGTATTGATTTACAATTTTATCATGATTATGTGAGAAAATATTTGTCCTAGTGGTTATATTATGGTCTAGAGGTTTTCGATTCAAATTGGGTTCATATGTTAGTCTATGACTTGGTAATTAATCCTGATTTATGGATGTCACGACCCAAACCGTCGTGATTGGCACCCACACTAACCCTCCGGTGGGAGAACCATTACTACAACCCAACTAACCAAATTAATGCGAAAACTAAGGAATTTAAAGATACGGGCGCAGGTTTAAATGCAGAAATAAAGTGGAGTTCCCATAAACTCCGGAAGTCTAACAAAACACTTACTAAACATTGCGGAAAACACCCCTAGATCTGAAAGTCAATATACCAAAACATCTAAAGTTCAACAAGTCTAAGGAAATGGGTGCAACCCAAACTAAACATAGGAATATCTAATGTACTAGTCTAAGTCCGAAGATGTGGACATAAACAAAAGAGAACTCATGGCAGCCCGGAAGAACTGGCTCACCCTTGAATTCGATTGATCATGGATCTCTTAGATGAGGTATGTCAGTAGCCGCCTGAAGATGCCCTGTACTCAACAAAGAAAAAGCAAGTGCAGTATCAGTACACAACCACAGTGTACTGGTAGGATCACACGGCTATTCCAATAAGTGAAACATATATAAGTCATTACAACATCATAAACATGCACACACCGAACATATACAATATCAATTATCATTTACGAGCAACGCACAATTTCACAATCTCAAATATATACATTTATGCCAAGTCATTGGTCCTCTCACGGAACCCATACCCAAACTGTTATCCAAGTTAGTGTGTCGGATCGTGACACCCGTTTCAATATGTATGTCGGTACGTGACATCCGATCCCAGTTAGTGTGTCGGAACGTGACACCCGTTCCATTCAACATACCACAATCACAATCACAATGTATCTTCTCATAATCATACAATCAAAAGGTGATTCATGGCATAAAGTTATTCGTTCATACTCATTTACATTAGGTGTGATCAATAATGCAACATTCGAATACATACATGCAATACAATGAAGCAATTACAAACATATATCACACCAACATGAAATCACAACCATCACCTACCTCGAACAAAGCTTGAATCTCCTAAGAAACTTGATTCTTCCCTTTCCGAATTCTTTCCGCTTGTTCTTGATCTACAAACAATCAATATAATGCGAGGATCAATAAACAAGACCTAATTACCTGGATTATAATCAATAATATTAACCCTTGGTCAAACCCTTGATCCCCATACCCAGTTTAGGGCTTTTTCAACCATAAATCCTAAATCAAAACCCTCCCCCATCGATAATTACCCAAGAAACTAAGTTCTACGGATTGAAAAATGGATTCGGGGAGTAAAAACCTTACCTTTGGTGCTAGAAGTGGTGGAAAACCTTCAAGAAATATCCCTGGGTCGTTCCTTAGCTCTGAAGATCAAATGTTGCAGAATAATAACGTTTTTGAGGTTTATTTCCGACTTAAGTCGCGACTGTCCCTCCATAGCGGACCTCATCCCACTACAGCGGCCCCGCCCTGGCGGCTTACACGGAGACAAAGAGTTAATTAAAGAGTTTCAAACCCCCATTTCACAATACACCTTCAAGCTATGACACTTAGAAATTATCCGTTCACGCGAAGATCAATTTCGGGAGTTCTACTCGCCTGAATTCGATTTCGTAAAGTCATACGGGTTTATTAACGCCTTAGCTATCTACTCATGTGATAAAATTCATCATTAGATCTCTTATTCATTACCATATTTCCCTAGACATCACTGACTCCTATTTCGTCCAAATCTGGACTAGGTTAGGAAATCCCAAGTTACTACCAAAAAGTTTTCTGACCCCAATTCTTTCTCCATTGGCTTTTTCCTAACGATGGAATCAAGTCGTTACAGTGAATCTGCTAAATTTTTATTTGAAAGTTCAGTTGTTAGTAGTTGCTGTTGATAGAATGGTCTTAAGGATGAGCACACTTGGAGAGATAAACAATTACTCTAAAAAATTATACCCCAAGCTTTTGATAATGTCGGTTTTCTTTCTTTCTTCTTCTTTATGTTCACGGACGAAGATGATTTTTAGTAGTGGATAATGTAATGACTTGGAAGGTCATTTTTGGAAATCTTCACAAAATTTCCATTTTGCCCGTTCCGATAGTTTTTTCCCAAGTCATTTATGATCAGTTAATAAAGTTGGTTTGAAAATTTTGAACTTTTCGATAACCACAGTTACTTAATTGATTGGTATTTATTAAATAATTTATTAATCTAGTTGGTGCTTAAGGGCCAAGTCCATAACTTATTTAATACCCTATTTCACTTGGTCTATATATTTAAATAAGTTAGTGGGAGTTGATATTTTTAATTGTTATTTTCTTGAAAAATAAGAGGGGTAACCTTCTAAGAGGAGCTTACGGCAAACTGGTCAACTACACCAGGTAATAACTACAATCTATACATTTATGTATATAGTTAGAGGTCTAATTATTATTATTAACATCAGAACAAAAAAATAAATACTTAAAAAAATTTAGTCTTAAAAAGGGCAAAATAAAAAAATATTTATATTCTTCGCATAGATTCTTTCGACAAAAAAGAATAGTTATTCAAAACTTGAAAAATGGTTGGCTTATGGAGATCTCATAGGAGGAGGAATGGAGTTTTTTTTTAAATCTAATTTACTTATGTCATATTTATTTTAATAGACTCATTTTTTTTCTTTGTATATATAAGAATCGGAGTTGCTGAGAACTATTGTTTTAGAGAAAAATTAAGAAATGAGTGTAATATGTATTTTTTTTATAAGACAACTGGGTCATGGGTGGACTGAAAATGGAGCATCACCTCTTATGGTGAAAGAAAGAAGATTGAGGGAGAGAAATTTTCACCTGTATAGTTAGTTTTAGGGCTAAAGACCAAAATGAACATATTTTTCTATACATTAAGGACTTTTTCAATAAGGTGATATATATATATATATATATATCTGACCAAAAATGTTAAATCCATACATCAAGGACCATTTTGATCATTTTCTCTATATTATAGCTATAATTTAAGAAAATTGTAATTCGCGGCTACAGTTTCCCCAATTCTTGCTATTCGTCTGATTTGTATAATTTGCTTGATTTTTATAATTCTCCTAATTTGTATAAATTCAAAATTTGGATAATTCGGTTCCTAATTATATAAATCCAGAATTTTATATATTCTTACCATAGCTATTTGTATACGATTTATGAAAAAATCATAATAAATTATCATGTTTGTATATTGGCAAGCAAAATAAAAAAACGGAGTTCTGAAAAATTTCTAAATGTATAAATACAGAATTCATATATATTTATCTTAATTGTATATTAGCAAGTGAATATACAAACGGGCAGAAATATACAAACCACAACCTCCATAGCAAACAGAACTATAACTATGAAGCACAATTATCGAAACTATAACTATCCAACCTTATTATGTCTATTATATTTGTTATTTCTAAAATTTTCTCAAAAAAAAAAAGGAAAGAGAAAGTTGCTAATTTAAATGTGTAAGAGTCTCATTTTACATAGTATCCTTATTAATGCTGAAAAGAGTTTGACTTGGGTGGGAAATTGGACCTACACTGAAGGGGCGTGGGCTTTAGTTAATTTGGGCCGAATTGGCAATTTCAAAGTTACTTTGGAATGGGCTATTGAATAGTAATTATTTTGTATTTTGTGTCTAATTGGTGTAGTTTCTCCTTTTATTTATTAACTTGTGATGTTTTAAAACCCACAAACATCAAACTCTGAATTCATCTATGACTCTCGTGGATAGGGACTACTGGATTATTGGGTCGTTGAAGGTTTGTTTGTTCAAGAATAATCGTTTTTGGGTTAATTAGTTTTAACCTTTAATTGAGCTGCTGATTCTATATTGTTTCTAGGGCATATTAAATATAATGTCAACTAGATTAAATTTATTACACAAAAAATAGTTCACTTTTATAAGTAAGCTCTTTATTACCATAAGTAGTCATTAAACACTTTAATCTTATAAACATTCTTCTTCTTCTCTTTTTTTTTCCTGCTCTTCTTCTTCTACTATTGTTCTTCCTCATTCTTCTTCTTCTATTGTTGTTCTTCATTCTTCTTATTCATCGTCACCATTCTTCTTCTCCTTTTTTAAAAAAAAATTGACGTATAGCAAACATAAATCATTTCGAGCGAATTATATATGAAAAGATTCAAATTATCGAGATGTTTTAATTTCTAAAGTTTTAGCTGTTTAAAGGTGATTTTGAGTTGATCAAGATTGAACAGTCAATGTATAGTTCTTTTATAGTTTGTATATACTTCATGAATAATTAAGCTATATTTAGTTTGAGTGAATGCTAATGTATAGTTAGTTTATAACTTATGTATAAGTAAGCTATAATGTATAGTCAATGTATACTTTCTATGACTTTGGCAAGCTACATTGTATAGTCAATGTATACTTTCTGTGACTTTGGCAAGCTATGTTGTATAGTCATTATATACTTTCTATGACTTTTGGTTATTTTTTAAATAAATAAAATATGACTATATTTATCACTAACTACTTTATTGTATATATTTAAAATTGGGCCGTATTTCTATTGATATTATATTGAGCTTAGTTCAAACTGTTAATCAAAATGGCTTTATAACATGTTGAAGTTGTTTCCTTTATATATTATGTCTTTCAGATAAACTGCTAAATGAATGCTAAAATTTCTATCCTTTAAAGATGCCCAGCTATAAGAATTTATGTGTAGATTTGCTACAATTTGAAACTAAATAAGAACTTTAAGATCCAAACTACTTAGGTCAAATACATAGACACTCTTAAGAAAAGAGATTTGCGACAATAATTATTTCTTTGCGAAAAAAGATACAAATATAGGAAAAATGTTCAAACTATGTATAACTGAAAGAGATTGGATCATATTTACATCCGGGAGATAGATTGTTTGCATGGGTACCTGTTGAATCTTTTTTCGTGACGGACGCAATCGATCGGTTTCTCACAACTTGAAATTTATTATTGCAAAATAAGACCTGCTTCAAGTTTATAATTCTTACACATAATATTTCTTGCTCTCATACTCTAGCAACTCTCTATTATTTCTCACTCACTTGTTGTTTGCTCTCTTACTTACTTTATTTCTTGCTTTCTTACTTGGTTGGTTACAACTCAATTGAACCACCTCTATTATAGGTGGTGATTGAAGAATTTAGCTAAGGGTATTTTCTACTCTATTCTAGAATGTTCCTCCAACTACTTAATTCTAGAACGTCTCTTTCTAGAATACTTCTAGATTTATCTCTCTAGAACACTCATTCTAGAAATCTTCCTTCAATTCTCTACAACTCCAGAATATTCTAAATTTTCCTTGAAGTATCTTAGATATTAATCAAGTTGGTGATGAATTCTTAACATTCCCCTTCAACACCAACTTTATTTTCTCTTTCAATCATTCCAATAGCTTTTCGAAATCTTATAAACTTCATGTTGTCCATGCACTTTGTGAATATGTCCGCTACTTGCTCGTATGTCTTGATTTGCTTCATTCCAATTTCGCCTTGCATAACTTTTTCTCGAAGAAAATGATGTTGTATTTCCTCGTGCTTTGTCCTAGTGTGAAATACAGGATTTTCAGCCAAACGAATAGCTGACAGGTTGTCACAATATAGTGGTACGATATCTTTCGATGGTTGATGCAAGTCTTTCATGAGTTACTTTAGCCATGTGTTCTCTGTTGGCTATATAACAAGAATTAATGAGAAATGGAGGGAAGATAAAAAGAGGAATTTGGAAGGTTCTCTTATGCTTTAATAAAAGACATTTCTCCCTCATTGGTGGTAGAAAGAAAAATTAAAGTGTTTAAATAGAGAAACACTTCTACTAGTTGTTAAAAAGGTTGGAAAGAGGGACCCCCTCGCGTCGTCGTCGTTGTCGTCGCTCGCTCGCTCGGCTTCGACACAAAGTTTGTTTTAATTATTTATTGAATTATTTATTTAATTAATTAAATTAAAGTAAATGGACAAAACATTTTAATTATTTAAATAATTAGCCGAAATGACCCGACTCGATTCTGATCCGCGAGACCCATATTTAAAACATCTTTCCCATTTTATTTGAATTTCCCACCGTTGGAGATGACTGTTCTGAAATGTTATAACTTTTAGCAACAACCATGACCGTTTGAATGGTCGCAAACTTTCATGAATGATCGTTTTGTTTCTGAAAGGTTGCAACCTTTCGGAACCGGTGCTTCTTGGCTATAAATACCTGTGAATCCTCAGACTTTTCACTTATAAAATTTCTGAACTTCTTCTTCTTCTACACAAATTCATTATTTGTGTACTTTACTGCCGTTGAGTGGCTCACTGACACCATTGTTTTGGGTATCAATACACTAGTGAATAGATTCGTTCTATCCTGGGAGGATATATTCCATTTCAAACCTCGAATACTAGAGGGAAATAATTTCCTTAAGAGGCATTGTGCATTCAGTGGACTCGATTTTATTTCCTTTCAGTTTCATACAATTGTTACAGATTCTGGTATGTTTTACAGTCATTAGTTTCTGTTAATTAATTTATGTTCTTCACTACGTGATTTAAACTTTGGAATTTACTGTTTCTGCAAAGTTTTGTCATCAGTAGTATTGTTTTAAAATACAGATTGCATAACAAACTTAAGGAAATTACTGGTTTATTTGTTAATCTGTGTTTGTGGGTGGAGACAAAGACCTTCGTGGTTTTATACTCCTATTAAGTTTTGCAATTTAATTTATTGTTTACTGAATCAGTCGTATCATTTTTTGTTTATTAAAAATGGCAATTGACAGTGCTACGACTTCGGTGGCTGTTGTTGCATCAACCCAAGCTGTTGTACCACCAGCAAAGAAACCGAAAATATTCTCTGGTGTGAATTTCAAAGAATGGCAGCAACATATATCATTTCTGGCCTACCACTCTCTGTCTGCAGAAATTTACCAATGAAGAAACTCCAGTGCCTGCTGGTGATATGTCAGACAGAGAAAAATTCATGATTATTGAAGCATGGAAACAGACAGACTTTCTATGTAGAGGCTACATTTTAAGTGCTTTAGAGGATGACTTATATAATGTTTTCAGTGCATTGACAACTCCGAAAGAATTATGGAATGCACTTGAGAAAAAATATAAGACAAAAGATGCATGCTTGAAAAAATTTATGGTCGCAAAGTCTTTAGACTATAAGATGACTGGTAGCAAAACTGGTTGATCACAAGTGCAAGAGCTTCAACTTATTTTCCATGATCTTATTGCTGAGGACATGGTAGTGAATGAAGCTTTTCAAGTGGCTGCAATGATTCAGAAGTTACCTCCTTCGTGGAACGACTTCAAGAATTATTTAAAGCACAAACACAAGAAAATAAATCTTGAAGATCTTGTGATTCGACTCGAGATTGAGGAAGATAACAAGACCGCTGAAAAGAAGTCTCGTGGGAGCTCGACAATCATGGGAGTTAATATTGTTGAAGAAGCTCCCACCAAAGGCAAGAAAAGAAAGAAGTCCAACAGACAACCAGAGTTAGTGTACTAACGCGGTACCCGAGCCAACCAGAGTTAATATTCATATAGGCGTGGTACATGAGCCAACAATTAGTGCTCATGTATCAACATGGTACCCGAGCCAACCGACAAGCACAAATTAACAATCATGCACAACCACAATCACAATGAACTATAACACTGGAAACCACAAGTAAAGTAAACAAGTTCATTGCATGAGATTATCAACATGATGTCATTTCATATGCTCTCTATGTTTTCCCCAACATGCATTACACAAGTAATATTGTAAAGCAGTAGACATGCATACATACATAAACTAAAAAACATACAACCATCACCTACCAAAAAGTAACTTCCTAGACAATCCCCGACCGTCCCCAAATTTGCCCATAAATCCCTTTCCAGGCAACACCTAGTCATACCATAGAACAACCACCATTAACTCACAACCGCTATTAACCTAACCTCGTAAGCTGCAAGCTTAACTGTACATACCTCGTTCCCGTAGACCTATACATACAATTTCTAAGAATTCACAAGATATAATGCAGTAAAAACAGGTCTAACTACTCAATTTAAAGAAAATCTAGCCTACTTAGGCACCAAGTGTCAACTGATGAACCCCAACTATGAGTTTTGTTCTTCGTGAGAGCTAATCATGATGAACATGCACCAGAATTCCTTGGGTTTCACCTCCCTTGCGTTGTAGTCTCTCCCCTCCATTGCTCCCATGTCCCGGGTGCCTTGGAAGGTTTTTGGAGCAGCCCTCGTCTATTTTCTCCCTTCCAAAGTGAGAGGAAAATAAAAGAAGTGGCATTAACTAGGGTCTATTTTTTTTCATCCCGCTATAGAGGCCGTGCATACGCTATAGCGGCGCCGCCATAGTGGAAAGCCTCATGTTGTGGCGGGCTAACGTCAACCAAGTCAATTTTAAATAAGCCAAATTCGTTGTATGCTCAAATTTTTATATTTGGCACCGTATTTCCAGAATTTTAAGATTTTGCATGAGATGTCCTTAAGTAACGATGGATCGATCGTTACACAAAGGATGGGCAAGATAAGGTTATAAGTTGACTTTAGGGGGCATTGGCTCCATTTGGTGCTCTGTGACTACAAATACTTTGAACATAATTACACCATTCATATCATACCTCTTTATAAACTGGTGGCCCTTCTCTACACGTTTTGTCATCTCAATGTGTTGTAATATTATCAATAAGACCTCATTTGTTTGCATTTAAGAGATGTCTCAATTTAAATGGTTCAGACATTAGATCATTCATTGCATTTTTTTAAAAACAATGTCTTAATGGATCTGAAAGTATCTGATTCGGTAAGATCTATGAGAGAGTGTTATTTCTATTCAGACTCTTTTTAAAATGCTTATTTATTTCCCCATAACACTCAACAGTGTTTTTTGTCTCTCTATCGACTCTTGTTCTCTCTCCCTCTCTCTCCCTCTCTCTCTCTCTCTCTCCAAGTATCAGTGTGTGCCCTCTCTTTTTCAAACGGATTGTTGAATTTTCTTTCATCTTGAACGGGTAAGATTTCAAAACTTTTTATAGAGGAATAAAATTTGAGGCCTTATTTTTGTTTCATTTTTCTCTTACAATATTTTTACCGTATATATAAAGAATGGTAGTATCTAACATCATAACTTTATTGTATAAGCTAAAATAGTGAGCAACCCAAATAAGAACTTATAAGTGTTATTACTCTAGAAAAGCTTAGATACTTGATGTGTGTTTGTTTATATGGATGTCTAAATTTCTTTGTAGCCTAAAGTAAAATTATAATAAAAGGCTTTATATGTATACTTACATGCACAAAAATAATTTAAATATAAATATTTTTGAACTTAAAATTATTTATTTAAAATATTAAATTTTTATCAGGTAATAATTTTATTTTGTTTAAATAAAGAAATTTCTAATATTTTATTAGTATAAACACCCAAATTTAATTTTAATTGAATTATATATTTATTATCTTATATAATGATGTATTATATACATTCAAATGTTTATAAACAAACGTAATGATATAATTATACCGACGAACATTAAGATTGAGACGCCTTAATCGTAATGATAACAAAATGGCCTAATCCAATATGGAATTGAGTGACATGTGAGAACACAGTGGTAATTAAGTTGCAAACTCCCCATGCCACAAGTTAGTATGTTGACCTCAGCTTACGTAGGGAGGACCCTTATGGACTGACGGCTTTGTTATAGATACGACTTGAAGAGCGTGTGAATTGAATTTACCAAAAACATAGGGACATTATGTAATATATTCTTGGCAAGGGATAAATCTTTGGCCTTGTCACTATTGCTCGAGAATGGTTACTCGATGATAGAGCAAAATTCATAAGGTGCAACAATTGAAAATCAATTCATCAAAGTTAATAAATATTAACAATTCTAAAATCATAACTACAACTGCAGAATAGACTGAACAAGCTCATCGAGAGGTGCAAGCTCTGCCTTGTCTATCAACTGAAACTCCTGCATCAAGCAAAATCAACTTAATTAATTAGCTGCTTATTAGAATTGTTTGTACACAAGTCACAAACACTGAGCTATATTTTACCCATGTGAAGAGCACAAAATGCTTAAAGCAGGTATTAAGATGAGCTTCTTCCTTTAGGGCGACAATCTTCTGGAAATGGGAATGGTAGATATGGGCATATACACGAAACAATCGCTTAAACATTGTCTTCACAACATCCTGAAAATTACAGGGAAATGGCACACCTGTATGCAGCATATATACCATTGTTCATAAAATGCACTTTGATGCACAACAAATTAAGAAACAGAAAAGCTTACCAAACTTTTGAGGAAAGATTGATTCATCATCTAGCTGAGTCTCTATCCAATCCATTAGATAATCCATGTACTTTGGAGCAGAAACTTTTATAGGTTTTTTTATTTTCACTCCATCAGCCCATCGATATTCATACCTGCATGCCAGCCAAAACTAGTGTTGATAATAACTTGCACAACAAGTAGTACATGCTCAATATATGCATCAATGAAGAGGAGTTGATTAAGCAGATGCTGGGCTACACAATTTGACAACATACTTTGGTCCTGCCGACATTGTTGGACAGCTTGATGGCGTGCAAAACTCAGTGAGAGTGCCATACAATATATACACTTGGTTGAAAAAGTCAACAGCTGTAGCAAAATTTTGACAAATAAATAAATATGCTTATCATTGTAACATTAATTAATGAGGTATATATTAAAAGCAAACATCCAAATAGAAGAGCAACAATGACTTTTTCTGGTGAATAAACTGCGCTACTGCCAAACAATTTTATTCGTAACTACCAAACGTTACTCAGATGGTACTATATATGTATGGACATTGATCAATCGTCTACACAATATATACTATAGAAATGAGAAAGGAGGTTAAGCTTTAAGTATCTAGTTGTGTTTCTTATTAATGAAAATAAATATATATTTTCTGCAAAGCAAATACAACAGTCAACTACCATCAAGTTTTTTGATGTACTATAACAAAATATTGGCCGTTGAAATAAAGAAAGCGCGATAGTTTGCAATTAATGATGAAATTTCTTACTATTTATAGCGAGCCACTCATGAAGATCTTCCCCAGGGGGTAGCCGCACTGCTTCCCTTAAATTACCACTACCTAAGGTAGCATCAATGTGTTTTCTAAGTTGCTCACCCTGCATTTCCATTTCCATATATAAATAAACACAGAATTACACAAAAGTTTAAAACTAGTAGATGAGGGAGACTTACCTTTGCCATTTTTCATTAATTACTCTAATCAAACCATTCAGACCTAAAACTGAAAACCCAAAGAACAAATAAAATGCATGCATGTATCCGCAAATACGCATTGTTGGGTTTTATAAGCAAAAATGTGAATAAAAAATGAAGAGTTGTGATTTTTCTAAATAGTTGCGACTTTTTTGAAACATTGTGACTTTTATGAAGTATTGTAATTTTTATGAAGAGTTGTGACTTTTCTAAAGAGTTGCGACTTTTCTGAAACATTGTGACTTTTTCAAAGGGTTGTGACCTTTCCGATAAGGTACAATAAGCACATGTTCACACTACTCTTTGTTGTCTAAAAATAGAGGGGTTTCCTCTTACTTTTCAACAATGAATTTTCCGAACTACTTCTTTTTCTTCTTCACAAATAATTTCTAGTGTTCTTTACTGTTGTTAAGTGGTTCGCTAACACTGTGGTTTTAGGTACCGATACACCTGTGAGTAAAAATCATTCTATTCTGGGAGAATATAATATATTTTATTAAACTCGGGTACCTAAGGGGAATGATTTTCTTAAGGACACACTGTACATTCAGTGGGCTCGATTTTCTTCTTTGATGTTCTTATCAAATTCTCCAAAGTTATTGTTCTAAATATTTTAGTAATAACAAGATTAACAACAATTTCAAGGAAATTATGATTATTAACATTGAGGATGTGAAATTTCGAAGAAGTGTTATTTTATTTTATTCCTAGTCAACCAACATTTTCTGATTTGGAATGATACATGATATGCCTAGATATATTTTGCCACTATATATTTTAGTGGCAAATGGAGTTAAAAGATTGTGATCAATTTTACTGGCAAAGCTATTTGTGAAGGTTTTTTTTTTTTTTTTAAAAGATGGAATCATGAAACCACAACATTTTGTAGTGAAAACTGGCTAGTACCCCCTAAAATACCAAGGACTAAATTAGTTGTATTACTTTCAAATTGTGCAAGGATTTAAAGTTTGTGATTTTTCATGAATTATTGTTGTCGTTGGTAGATTAAAATTCTTGTGATTTTCTACTCCCGTTTGGAGACTAAACTTGTGTAGTTTTTTACTCCGTGTTAAATTTGATTGCGGCTGATTTTTGGAGATTAAAATCTTCCGAGTTTCTACTCCTTTGATTTAAATAAAATAAAAATTTCACCGAACAAATCATACTGTGCATACAGTTCAAAGAATATAAAAATTTCATCAATTTATCTAACACTCTTTTTGAATGAATATCCTGACTTGAAGAGTATAAACACTTTGTTAAGAATATTAATGCTAAATGATTCGAAGAATATAAAAACTCCATCTTTAACTAGAAATAGTATTGTATTTTTGGTTTCTGGATATTAAAACCTCTTGATTTTCTACATCGTCTAAATTTGAAACTGATTTGAATCTAACAACTTCGTCAGCATTCAAAATTCATTTGGTTAATAATTTGAAAAATATAACAACTTCATTGTTAACTAGAAACAAAGTATATAAAGATTCAGTCTTTATTGTTAGTATTTTAAATACTAAGTTATCTGACTAATTGTGATAGGAAAAAAAAGACTAATGACATAAAGTCAGTGATTAACTGTCTGTAATGGGTGCCTCTATAGATTGAAATTTGACATTTTGAAAAGATTGTTAAAGGAAATTGAAGCACTAACAATTCTTTGTAGATTATCCTAAAGATGCTTCATGCTACCAATATGTATTATGATGGTATACAATTTGAAAGCAGGAGAAAAATAAATACGTGAAAAGTTATTTTTAAAATATTTGAAAATTATTTTTGAGATCATTTTTAAAATATTGAGGTTCTTTGCTTGTGATAAAAACAAAATTGGATTTAATGTCTAATTAAAAATTCGGAAGCATCAGATATGAAATTCAATGACATTTAATAGTATATGATATGACTAGTATAAAATCACCAAATTAAATATATGCTCATGTTCTTTTATGAAAGAGTGTGACTTAAAATGTTCTCATGTTTGTGTTGTAAAAGAAATATTTTATTTAATGTTCTTATTGGACCCAATGAGACTATGTTCATGGATAATTATGCAATAGCCAAAATTGAAGGTTACGAAGTGTTCTTTCTGAAAAGGACATTTCATAAGGTACTAACTTTTAACAATGTTTGTATCTGACAAAGTTGTAATAAGTAAGAACAAAATATTTGTATGAAAAAGTTACCTCATAGAGGCTCATAGAGGGTCTTTTCAAACTCAATATTTCTATTTCTTCTTCCTTGCTTGAGTCAAACCTTTTTGTGTCATGAATGTATGAGATATGTCAATTACAAAACTTTGCGAAAATTGATCAACCTAGAAGTTAAGTATTTTAAAAATTCTTATAAATTTGTTGAAAGGAATTCTAATTCCTTAGAGTTGATTCACACTAACATTTGTGATATTAAGTCAACACCATTTCGTGGTGAAAAAAAGTATTTCATAACTTTTATTGACGATCGCACTAGATACTGTTATGTCTATTTTCTGAATGGTAATGATGAAGTAATAGAAGTATTAACCATTATAAAATTGAAAATCAATTGCATAAAAAGATAAAAATAATAAGAAGTGATACGGGCGAAGAGTATGAATCTCCTTTTGTAGAAATATGTTTGAAAAATGAAATTATCCATCAAATTATTACCCACTACTTACCTCAATCTAATGGAATTGCGGAAAGAAAAAATCAAACTTTGAAGAAAATGATGAATGTATTACTTATAAGTTCAGGCTTACCACAAAGTTTGTGGGAGAAAGATATCCTTACAACAAAGAGAATACTCGATAGAGTGACCCTAGCAAGATAAAGTCTATTCCATATGAGAAATGAAAAGGAAGAAAGCTCAACTTGAAATATTTCAAAGTGTAAGGATGTCTAGCTAAAGTCTAAGTTTATATCCCCAAAATGGTCAAAATAGAACCTACGACTGTGGACTATGTTTTTTATTAGATATGCTACAAACAGTAAAGCATGTTGCTTTTTGGTTCATAAGTACGAACACCCGAATATTCATGATAATATTATAATTGAATCGGATAACACTGAGTTTTTTGACCACATCTATTTGTATAAAATCAGACTTGAGTTGTCTAGTGAAGGATCTAAATGACCTCGAAAAGAATCAAAAAAGAATTTACTTAATAAAGAGATTTCAAGGCTCAGTAAATGTCAAAACACATCTAGTTCCTCTAAATCTGATTTTGTAACAGTTCTTAAAATTGAGCCTCGTATATTCAAAGAAGATGTGTCTTCTATGGACTCATCTTTTTGAAAAAGGACTGTCAATAATAAGATTGATTGAAGCTTGAGCAATCATACTTGGGAGTAGGCTGATCTTCCTCTCCAGGAGATAAACATTTGGGCTCAAAGTGGATCTTCAAAAGAAAAAATAAAAGCTGATAGTGCTATTCACAAATATAAAGCAAGACTTGTCGCCAAAAACATGAGACAAAAAGAAGGTCTTGATTATTTTGATACATACTCATCAGTAACTAGGGTTACATCCATTCAGATATTAATTGTACTAGCTTCGGTATATGGCTTTCAAATTCATCAAATAAATGTGAAAATAACTTTCTTAAATGGAGAATTGAAGGAAAAAATTTACATGGAATAACCCGAGGGCTTTGTGGTTCCTTGTAAAGAAAATAAAGTGTGCAAACTTGTTGACTCACTTTATGGACTAAAACAAGCACCTAAACAATGGAACGTGAAGTCTGGCCAAACCATGTTGGCAAATAAATTTAAGATTAATGAATGTGATAAATGTGTTTACATTAAAGACACTCCAAATCACAAAGTCATTGTTTGTTTGTATGTTGATGACATGTTGATCATCAATAGGGGCACTTCTGACATAAATTCTACTAAGTATATGCTAGAAAACAACTTTGATATGAAAGACCTTGGAGTTATTGATGTGATTTTAGGTAGTGATTAACAATTGGATTAGGAAAGAGTATTGAAAAGTTTGATGTATATCACGAATTGTACGCGACCAAATATAGCATGTGCTTTTAGTAAACTGAGTGAACACTTGTTCACACTATCATTTGTTGTCTATAAATAAAGGAATTTTCTCTTGTTTTTTTCAACAAAAAATTTTCTGAACTTTTTCTTCACAAATAAATTCTAGTGTTCTTTATTGTCGTTGAGTGATTCGCTGACCCCGTGATTTTAGGTACTAATACATCGATGAGTAAAATCGTTCTATCTTGGGAGGATATATTCCATTAACCTCGGGTACTTGAGCGAAATAATTTTCTTAAGGACACACTATGCATTGAGTGTGCTCAATTTTTCTTCTTTGAGAAAAATATTTTCTATACTAATTTTGATCTGTTTCAAATTCTATTTTCTTTACAGATTTAAATTTTTTATTTTAAAAATATTCTTTAAACTTTTTTGTATCTTACCAGATTCTCCAAAATTACTGTTCCGAATATTTTAGTAATACAGATTAACAACAGCCCCAACTCTTAAGGAAATAAAAAATGAGGAGTGCAATTTGAGAGGAACACATTCTAACTTTTATTAGAAATAGTCCAGAATCAGAATGATATAGCCTTCTTGTGCAATGTGTCTTAACGTACCAAGTAAGCCCATTTTTCTATGAAAAGATTCTTGAGGAGAGTGGTCTGGCTCATAGACAAATAAATTCAAATCTCAAGGCATTCAAAAAAGGTGAACCCGAGTAGTTTTAAAGGAATTTGATTTAATTTTCTTGTGTGTATTTTTTGGCCACCAATTTAGCATTCAACCCCTCAATTGATCCATCAAGTTTTTTTGTCTTTATAGACTCAACATTGATTTTCTTAGAGGAAGAGAGACTCAATTCTAAGTAGAAAACCCTTTACACGTTCAAGCAAAACTAGCTTGCCTATTCAATAGCCGATTAAAAGAAGAATTGATTTGCATATACCTCTATTCCAACATAAAATATTAGCCTTTATCGGTGAGATTAGGGTAGCACTACTAATAAGGTTTGCTTCCATAAATAGACATACACATGATAAAATTAGAAAGGCATTTAATTACCAACCTTGCTTCCTGACGGAGCACTCTTTTTAGCACGAAAGGTCCTCTGATTCCTTAAACAACCACGCGAACAAGAATTAATCAATCAACCCATGATAGTAATAAAGATTATTAATAAACTCCATAGAAAACCCCATTAATTAAAAGAATAAGATAGAAAAGTATTGTGCATAAATACAACAAATTAAAGGAATATATACCTGCTTCCAAGGCCAAACAGACTCATGATGGAATTTTGAGATTGTCAAGAAAAAGTTGTGTATATTTAAGAGAATAAGGAAGCGGGGAATAGACAAAGTGTCTGTGGCTGTATATGAATTTGAAAATTTTGTTGTTTTCCATTTGCCAGCGCCAAGCTTACCTGGCTCAATGCATTTTTCTCGTTTCTCAATGCATGCACGTTTGTACTATTGCATTAAGCTTACATGCCTCAATGCAATTTGATTCAACTTTGTTTTAGTAACATAATAAAGTCTATGTGTGCATATCTGTAGCCTCTAGCTTATGACAATTTCAAAATGTAACTAAATTGTGATGGGTACATCAAAGTTTCGAACTCAAGCAAGTCAATTAAAAAATGCTTTATTTCTTATTTTATATATACACCATTCATCTCATATTATTTGTCCACATTATTAAAAATAATTGTCCTAAATTACTTGTCAATTTACAAAATCAAGAGAAAATTAATTGATTTTTTTCCAATGTATCCTTATAACTATTTATTTTTAAAAGTATAAATAAGTTTGTAAAGTTGAATTCCCGTGGACAGCGTCATTTATTTCACAATTTCTTTTTGTAAAGTTGCGAAAAACATTTTCTAAAGGATAAATTAGTAAAACTACACTTCTTATTTATGATTTTTTAAGGGGGTTTGAAAAGTAAAGTGGAAAAAAGTAATTAAGGGTGACAAAAAAGTTTCAAGACTAAACAAAAGGTAATGTCTTAATTATTGAGTAGCTGTGACAATTTTAAGATTAGTGTTAATGACACTAATTTTAAAATCCGTAAGTTTTATTATTTACACAAAGATCATATCTTACCCATACCCACCCCTCCCTCTCCCTTCCCCATCCCGCCCCTTCTGTCTCCGCCACTGTAGTCTCCACCCCTTCCGATATTGTTGTTGTCATCACCAATACCTTCTCCTCCACTATGGCCACCACCTCATCCTCCACCACAATCACCACCATGTAATGATCTATATCGATCGTCATGAGTAGGACAATAGTGAAATAAATTGAGTTAGAAAACTTTTTGGGTAGTGACATAATTTTTTTGAGTATGCCAGTCTCAAACGGAATCTCGTCTAGGTTCCATCTAAGGCCAACCAGGAATGGATGGGGTGTAATGTTTAGACTTGATTGATTTTTCTTGTAGCAGAGACATTAAGAAATACATAGGGCTTTACAAAATTGAATCCGGGTAAGTAGAACTTCTAGAATTGATCTTGGCATGGACGACGTGTGCATATCACTATAGCAGCGTAAGTTCTGCTACAGCTGTGTCGCTATAGCAGAGAAAGTCAGGATTTTATGTAGAAACAACCCCAAAACCTCCATAAGTTTGCACTTTGTTCTTGTAATTTGGAGGGGTGATTTAGGGCAATTTTCACTCATTTTCCATGAAATTCATCGGTAAAGGTAAGATTTTGACTCCCCAACTTTGTGCGTTCATTCTTAAGCCTTAAAGTCTAGGTGTTGCTATTGGGGGAAGGTTTTGACATGATTCCATGGTGGAAAAAGCTCTAAGTTTGAAAGATGTTCTCATATTGTCCTGGGTTGGGATTCGTTGGTAACTCAGGTAATTAATAGGTCGTTCGTGTTTGATTGTTGTTTTTATTATTTGTTTTAGACCAAGAAAAAGTCAAAGCACTTCAAAAAGGGAAAGCTTAGGTTCTTTAGAGTTCCTAGAGGCTTGATTCAAGGTAGGTGATGGTTATATATTTTCGGTTTACGTATGTATGCATGTCTACTACTTTGTAGTATCATTTGTGCAATGCATATTAGGGAATATATAGGGAGACATATGAAATGACATCATGTTGATAATTCCTGTGATGGACTTGTGATTGTAACTTGTAGTTTTCAAGTGGTATTGTTCATTGTGTTTGTGACTGTGCATGAGTATTTTTGATTATTGGTTAGCTCGATTTCCATATCTGTACACTAACTATGGATGCCTAGGTACCACGTTGGTACACTAACTATTGATGGTTTGGGTACAATGCTCGTACACTAATAGTTTAGGTTTTAGTTCTATGAGAGGACCAGGTATGTGATTGTGCTTCAATGAGAGAACCGAACATTTGGATTATGATCATGTGGGACATGCATACATGTATGATGGTTTCATGATAATTGTTGTTATATGTATTGCTTTTTGTTACTACTTTTTGGTAAACTGTTTACATTAATATCTTGAACTGGCCGTGTGATCCTACAAGTACACTGTGGTTTATGTAGTGATACTGTACCTATTCTTTTCTTTTGTGTATAGAGCATCTTCCAACGGCTGATCTAGACCTCAGTTAAGGGACGTTTGACTTCGAATCCAAGGGTGAGCTACTCTTATAGGCTGCCATGGATTCTTCCACATGTTTTTGTCCTTCCTTTCGGACGCTGACACTTTAGGCTTTTGGTCTATGTTTTAGTTTGGAAGTTGCATCCCAGTATTGACTATTTAGAGTCTTAGTATGATGAATTTCAGTTGTTAGGGATTATTTTCTGCGTTAAATGTTCTTGGCTATCGATTGAGTCTATGGGGACTCAATTCTTATTTGTTTCTAAACTTTATTTTGTTTTTTTGATGAACTTGGTTTTATAAATGTTGTTTAGGTCTCTTTGAGGTTAGTAGTTGGTTCTCCCACCAGGTGGTTTAGTGTGGGTGTCACTAACAACAACTTGGATCGTGACAAACTTGGTATTAGAAACCTAGATTTTTTGGTCTCACCGTACCAAAACGAGTCTAGTAGAGTCCTACAGAATGGTATGGAGACGTCTGTACTTTTTTACAAGGGGCTACTGGAATTTAGGAATTTCTCTTTCTCTATTCTTTTGTGCTATAGCTTGATTTACATTGGTATCTGATGATCCGAATTGGTATCTAACTCTTTCATTCTTCTGTTCCAGACTATTGACATTTGACGTAATGACACAAGGGTAGTAGTTCTAGTAGCAGAGAGCAAGAGGATGTGGCAGAGGTAGAAAAAGAGGTAGGGGCAGGGGAAAGAGCATAGGGAGGGCAACACCCACCAAAGGTGGATCTTAGGCTAAGAATGTACCAAGAGGAGCAACCTCACCCCCAACCCAGGATTTTTTAGAGGAAGAGATTGAGATAGAAATTGAGGATGATGTTGAACTAAAGGTGAGAACACATGGTGGATTTGCAGGTCTTTCCTATATGGATGAGGGGACTCTTCATCGGGTACGAGATTTTTTTTGAGTGGGTTGGAAGGTACTGGATCCATCTCCACGGCTCAGACTACTCAGATTCCGGTCAATCAGACTTTTGCTGCTACTGTTCCTATGGTAAATGTGGACTTGGGCGTTAACGCTCTGTTGCGTTCATTACTTGGCCCTGTGATGACTGGTACTAAACATGAGATTTTGACCATGTTTTTGAAGCTTAAGCTTCCAGTGTTTCATGGTTTTGAGGGTGAGGATGCGTTTGAGTTCATCTTGGATTGCTATGAGAGGCTACATAAGTTAGGCATTGCACAACAACACGGGGTTGAGTTTATGACTTCTCAGATTCAAAGTGAGGAAAATTAGTGGTGGAGAGATTTTGTGGAATGTCGATCATCGATCTTGCCATCACTGACTTGGGCACAATTTCATGCTTTATTCTTGGAGAAGTATGTGCCTCGAACCTTGAGATACATGAAGAAGGATGAGTTCATGGCTCTTGAGCAGGGCAACATGAATGTAGCTGCTTATGATGCTAAGTTCCATGCCTTGTCCCATTATGGTACACAGTTAGTAAGTTCGGACAAGGAGAGGATTCGCTTGTTCATTAAAGGACGGAATTCTGAGTTGCAAGTTTTGTATGTGCAAATAACCTCTATAGGTAGGAGTTTCAATGAGGTGACTAATTTTATGAAGAATGTAGAAGGAGTTCAACAGGTTGAGCAGGACAAGATATTGGCTAAGAAGTCTAGGAACCGGGTAACTACAATGGTTCATACTCGAAGGGGCCGGTAAACAAGTATTTTCAAGTCATCTGATTCAGTCGGCTATGCCCATTTCTACTAAAGGTCAACGGGCTTGTGATGCGTCAGTCATCAAACCTTTACTTGATAGTGGTTGTTTCTATTGTGGTGGTTTGGGCACTTTAAGAAGGAATGCCCTCAACGATAGGCAATTGGTCAGGTTTAGTGCAGACTAGAGCACTCGTTCCAATGGGTGGGGGTAATCATGGTAGAAGAAGTCCACAAGGTGGGTGAGGAGGTAATCAGGGAGGCCATGGAGGCCAATGTAATGGTAATGCGAGGAGAGGAGAAGCGTAAGCCAAAAAAGGTATTGCCTATAATAATGAGAGTACTTAGTGTTACACGTTCCTGGGCAGACTAGAGGTAGAGACATCATACGATGTGATAGTAGGTACTATTCTTTTCTGTGACTTAAAGGTTACTGTTTTGTTTGATCCGGGTTCTACTTATTATCATGTGTTTGTGAATTTTGCTCTAGGACTTGATTTGATTTGTGATACCCTTTATGCCCATATGTATGTTGCTACCCTTATTGGAGTTAGTAGCAGTAACCCATGTGTATCATGATTGTTCTGTGTTGTTTATGGGGCTACGAACTCGGGTAGATTTAGTCATATTGGATACGCTAGACTTTGATGCGATCTTGGGTATGACTTGGTTGCACCGCCTATTTTGTTGTGTTAAATTGTAATGCGAAAATAGTGAATCTAGATATCCTGGAGAGGGAAAGGTTAGAGTGTGACGGGTTGTACAAGCCTGAGGCATTAAATATCATATCTTTCCTTCGGGCTAGAAAACTAGTAGAGTAGGGTGGTTTGGCCTAGTTGGCTCATATAAGGGATGCTAGTGCGGAGTCTCTTTGCATTCAGTCTATCCCTGTGGTTATGGAATTTCCGAAGGTGTTTCCTACAGATCTTCCTACTATGCCTCTGGATAGGGACATAGACTTCTGTATTGATTTGGAGCCTAACACTCACCCAATTTCTATTCCTCCCTATCGCATGTCTTCGACAAAGTTCAGAGAGGTGAAGACTCAGCTTCACAAACTACTTGATAAGGGATTTGTTCACCCTAGTGGTTTTCCTTGGGGTGCTTCTGTTTTGTTTGTAAAGAAGAAGGATGGAAGTATGAGGATTTGTATATATTACCAATAACTAAATAAGGCCATTTTCCAGAATAAGTATCCCTTAACTTTGTACGGATGATTTGTTTGACTAGTTGTTGGGTGCTTCTTTAATTTCTAAGATTGATTATAGGTCGAGGTACCATCAGTTAAGGATTAGACATGAATACATACCTATGACAGCTTTTAGGACTTGATAATGGCATTATGAGTTCTTGGTGATGTCATTTGGATTGACTTATGCACCTATGACATTTATGAATTCGATGAATGTGGTGTTTAATTCATTCCTGGATTCTTTTATTAGTGTGTTTGTAAATGATATCTAGATTTATTCCAAGGGAAAGGAGGAGCATGCAGAACATCTCCGTATTGTTTTGGGTATCTTGGGGAAACATAAATTATATGCTAAATTTTCTAAGTGTGAATTTTGGATACCCTCAGTTGCTTGTTTTGGGCATGTAGTTTCGAAAGAAGGGGAGCTGGTAGACCCCAAAAAGATTGAGGCAATTAAGAATTGGGTTCGGCCTAGATCCGTGACGAGGTTAGAAGTTTTATAGGGCCTGCTAGCTACTATAACAGGTTTGTGAATAACTTTGCTTCTATTGTTACACACTTGACCAAGTTGACTCAAAAGAAGGTACCATTCGAGTGGTCAGATACATGTAAAGAGAGTGTCCAAAAGCTCAACGATCTTTTGACAATAACACATATCTTGACCTTGTCGGTGGAAGGTAAGGTTTTCATTGTTTATTGTGATGCTTCACATTTGGGCTTGGGTGTTGTGTTGATGGAGGGAAGGAATGTTATAGTTTATGCTTCCAGATAGTTGAAGGTTCATCAGAGAAACTATCCCACCCATGATTTGGAGTTGGCAGCGGTGTTGTTTGCTCTCAAAATTTGGCGGCATTATCTATATGGGGTTAAGTGTGAGGTGTTCACTGATCATCACAGTCTTTAGCATGTATTCACTCAAAAGGATCTGAACTTGAGGCAAAGAAGATGAATAGAGTTGCTCAAGGATTATGATGTGACCATTAAGTTACATCTGGGTAAGGCTAGTATGGTGGAAGACGCATTGAGCCTAAAGATGGTTAGCTTTTGAAGTTTTTCTTGCTCTAGGGTGTCTAAGCGACCCTTTTCTAGAGAAATTTAGACTTTGGAGTCTAAGTTTGTGCAGTTGGGCATCTCTGAGAAGGGTGGAGTGTTAGCTAGTATTGACGTTAAGCCTACCTTCACAGATGATATCAAGAATAAACAATTTGAAGATGAGGAATTGGTTAAGCTCAAAGGTAATGTGGTGTTAGGATAGACCTTGGATGCCACTTTTGATGCAAATGGTGTGCTCCATTTTAGAGGAAGGATTTATGTTCCTCGGGTGGGTGACTGGATCTAGAATGTGTTGGCAAAGGCTCATGGTTTGCGGTCTTCTATTCATTTGGGTGTGACCAAGATGTATAGAGATCTTAGGCTACTTTATTGGTGGACTGGGATGAAGAAAGACATTGTACATTATGTTTCTAATTGTCAGAATTGTCAACATGTAACATATAAAAAACAAAGGCATGCATGTTTTCTTGAGAGGATGCATATTCTTGAATGGAAGTTGAAATGACAGCCATGGATTTTTTAGTAGGACTACCTAAGACCTTGGGGGAAATATGATTCAATTTGGGTAATTATTTACAGGTTGACTAAATCATCCCACTTCATTTCGGTCAGAACGGATTATAACTCTCAAAAATTGGTGAAGATTTATGTTAAGGAGATTATAAAGTTAAACGGGGTGAACCTTTTTGTCATTTAATATTGTGGCACTAAGTGTACTTCAACATTTTGGGGTAAATTGCACAAGGAATTGACAACTCAACTAACTTTCAGTACAACTTTCCATCCACAAGATGATGGTCAGTCAGAGAGAACTATTCAGGTATTGGAAGATATGTTGAGAGTGTGTGAGGTTGATTTTGAGGACCATTGGGATCAAGTTTTACCCATATATGAGTTCTCCTATAATAATAGTTATCACTCCAGCATTGATATGGCACCATATGAGGCACTCTATCCGAGGAGATGAAAATTGCTCATAAGTTGGTTTGAGGTTGGGGATATGAAACCTTTGGGTGTTGATTTTGTTAGGAAAGCTCAGTAATGGGTGAGAGGAATTCAGGCTAAGTTGTTAGAAGCCCACAGTAGACAGAAAGAGTATGCAAATCACAAGGTAAGGGACATAACATTTCAGGTTGGTGATCAGGTTGTGTTGAAGGTGTCACATGAGAAATGAGTCATGAGGTTTGGTAAGAAGGGTAAGCTTAGACAATTATTGAAGATGTGGCACTAGTGACGTAAAGATTAGCACTGCCACCCAACCAGTGTTTCATATATCTATGCTAAAGAAGTACCATGGGGATGAAAACTGTATCTTTAAGTGAGACTCAATAATGCTGGACAAGGACTTGCAATATGAAGAGTAACTGATTGCGATCTCGATCGGGATGCGTGGAAGCTCAGGAAAAAGGAGATCAAATCAGTGAAGGTTCAATGGAAACATCATTTGGTTGAGGAGTCTACTTGGGAGACAGAAAGGGACATGCAAGACAAGTACCCTCACTTGTTTGAAGATTCAGGTACGATACTCTTTTCTATTTTAGCCAGTTTTTCTTATTTGATAACTCGGGAACAAATGATGGATAAATTAGTATTTATTGTAACGACATGTCCCAGTCATTATGAGTAGGACAATAGTGAGAGAAATTGGTCTAGAAAATGTTCTAGATAGTCATTTAAAATATTTTGTCTAGGCCAACGTCAGACATAATTTGGGATAGGTGCGGTCTAGGGCCATCCGGAAATGGGTGGAGTGTAATGTTAAGGTTTTGTTGAAATTTTTTTGTTGCATAGAAATTAAGGAATTCATATGGCTATACGGAATTGAATTTGGGTAAGTAGAACTTCAAGAATTGATCTTGGCATGGAAAGGATATGTCGGTACATCAAAGGAAGAGGTTGGGTTGTGAAAAAGTGACCTTTCTCAGATTTCCGAGTTTCTGAACTTTTGCATATCCTGCTATAGTGGGGGGCATCCACTATAGTGGCATGTGCAGACTGCTCTAGCAGGGTAAGTTCTCGTGTAGCGGCGTCGTTATAATGGGTTGGTTCTCTATAGTGGGGAAAGTTGGGATTTTATACAGAAACAACCCCAAAACCTCCATATTTTTACACTTTTGTTCTTGGAGTTGGGAGGGGAAATTTTGAGAAGTGTTCACTCATTTTTCATGGAATTCGTCATTAAAGGTAATA